>JAZEWT010000033.1:1521760-1533885 GCA_036362905.1 Mordacia mordax | reverse complement strand
GCTGCCACTTTACCATGTTGACTGTCTGCACGACAAGGCGGAGAGAGATCCGCAGCGACGCGACTCACCCATGGAGGCCAGAGGTGTCAGGTGGGGCGATGACGGGTGGGCGCAGGACAAACGAGAATCAACTCCCATGGATGTTATGACAAATCATCAAATCGCTAACAGCTGCCAAGTGACGTAAGCAGATTGACAAGACTGATGGATGTTGGTGTGCAGAGAATGGAGGCTTACGGTGCTTTACATTTGTGCTTTGATTTTGTATGAACTGTTTAGCTGGAGTTTGATTAAAGTTTAGTTTTCAATTTTACCCACCTTTTCACGTTCTACATTTTTACCTTAGCTACGGAGAGCGCTGCACGACCCCTGGGTGAAAAGTGTGTATAAATTATCATTGTGAGACATAGTCGTTCTTTAGAGACACCCGTGTCAAGCCGTTCTTGTTCTTTCCGTTGTGAATATTCACCTCCCACGACAACACGTTCCTGCAAAACCGTTCAGAAGGTTGACGATGCCTCCAATGTGGGAGGTGAAACGTCGCCAAGGGGAACGCAGGAACACTCAACACTGCTATCCCAAAAGAACAGCCTTGGAGACCAACTCTCAAACGTCGAAAAACCTACATCGTTATAATCGCGGTGTCTGCACAACATCCTTTGTTCGTTTAACAATTATTTTACTTGTTCTTTGATATCCTGCATGACTGAGAGCCATTACTCAATTGATCTGTTCTGATGGTGTCGACATGCCGCTCTCTCTGCAGCTCTGTGCAGCAGTCTGTGACCCTCCGGTGAAAGGCGCTTTAGAAATGAAAATACTATTATTATTATTATAACCCTCCCAAAAGTGCACCACCAGATGTGAACAGCAAACGAGCGGCTTGCGCCGCTCCGCGACTCACCCATGAAAGTCGGGGGTGACATATCGGCCGGCGGGCGGCCCCGGGGGGACCTCTCGTCAAGCGAGCCTCGGCGGAGGCCGGCGGTGCCGCCGCCGCCGCCGCCGCCGACGTAGTCGCGGGACCGCCACGGGAAGACGTCCATGGCGCCGGGCTGCGAGTACCTCCGCACGCACGCGTCGATCGACTCGTTGATCGCGTCGTACGGCCTCTGCTGCAACACAAACAACGAGCGATCGACTGTGAACATAACCCGTACACAGCGCAGCAAGTGCCTGCTTTATGTATATGTCTGCACCAAGGACCCGGGATCAGTCAGCTGCTCAGCGGCGTCCACCCACATCTATTCTCAATGGTGGGGGTCAAATGTAGAGCATCGTGGTTGATTGGTCATCTGGAAGGCTCCGACCACATTGACCCTCATTAGTGGGGGTTAAATATGGACAACGTGAGGCCGTACTAAGGTTACTGGGTAAAGATCCTTCAGGAGTACACATTTTCACAGCATCGTTTATTCTTGTTGAACGTTAATACCATCTCGGCTTTAAAGTATCAACCCTACTTAGTGTTTTTCCACTTCTATCCCGTCAGAAGAACGTGTTGCACGCTTGAAACAATCGAGGGCCGTCGGGGCAGGTGCTCTGCTAGTCAACAATTGGAATGTGCGTCCACAATAATCAGACTCAACACCGCCAGGTACGTTTTTGCAGTAGCGCCACACAGCACCTGGGTCTGTGTTTTACATTCGTGTTGCTTTAGGCACGAGGTCTGACGGTTCACGTAATGTATCATCCCGAAAGAAACGTCACTAAATTTCTTCCTTGAAGAATCTCCCAGCAAGTGGAGTGAAAGACGCGGTACAACCGGAGAGGGCACTTACCGAGTCCAGTTGGTTTTGTGCGAATTCTCGATTAAAAAGCTACGAATGTAACGAGGCACATCGGCCGACACCACCGCCGCAACGACGCACCTGCAGCTGGGACACAGACACCGAGCGTCCGGCCATCGCCCTTCCCTCTCGCCCGTGCTGCTCGTGCCTCCGCTCGTCCTCTTCGTCATCCTCCTCCTCCTCTTCTTCTTCCTCGTCGTCATCCTCCTCCTCCTCGTCTTCCTCTTCCTCCTCCTCCTCCTCGTCGTCATCCTCCTCCTCCTCCTCGTCTTCCTCCTCCTCCTCCTCATCCTCGTCGTCCGAGAAGCGCCCGTCCTGTGCATGGAATTGCGCGGCGCGGGGACCGGGCGACGTGTCCGGGGAGCTGCGCTCCGAGGCCTCCCGCTCGCGCCGCCGGCGCTTGCTCCCGTGCCGCCCGCCCACTAGCCGTGCCCTCTTGCTGCGGAAGCACGCCGGCGCAGGCGAGGGCTGCGGCTGCGGGCCGTTGAGCAGCGCCAGCGGGGCCCCCAGCCGGAAGTCGAACGGGGTCAGCCGACCGGCCAGCGCCCCGGGCGGCGGGGGCGGCATCGGGGGTGGCGGATAGAGGGGCGGCGGGTACTGCCCGTAGTAGCCGAGGCTCAGGCTGCTCGTGGTGACGGGCGGTGGCGGCGGAGGCGACGAAATGTAGGGCAAGCCGAACGAGTCGAAATAGCGGCCAGTCGCCACCGGGTAGCCCACGCCAGGCAGGAAGGGCGGCGGCGCCACTACGTCGGGCGCTGGCGAGCGGCCGTCGGACGGCTTGGGGGGCCTTCCACGCCGCCTCATGCCCAAGGCACGCGGGTCGGGCGACGCCCGCCTGATGTAGCGCAGCGGGTCGAAGGGGAACGGCGGCGCAAGCGCGTAGAAGTGACTGAAGTTGACGCGGAAAATGGAGGGCAGCACGTCGCGTGGAATATAGCGGGGCCCGCGCTGCGTGAGGCGTAGCTCCGCCAGGCAGCGCACGGCGTCCTCCAGCGCCGACAGGTAGCCGGGGTCCTGCCGCGCCGCGTGCATCTGCAGGTACTTCTTCTTGCGCTTGCGCTTCTGCTTCTTGAGCTTCTCGTACAGCAGCAGGTCCCCCATCAGGCCGCGGTGCCGCCGCTTTCCCCTGTGCGCCTTCTTCTCTTTGCCGGTGCCCATTACGCCCGGTCCGCCGGCGCCAACGGCCCCGGCCCCGGCGATGCCGGCGCACGCTTTCAACGCCTGCTGTTCGGCCGCCGCCGTCGCGGCCGAAGCGGAGATGTCGTCCGCCGAGGCCGCGTCGCCCGTGAAGTGCTGCCGCCGGCGCCGCAGCCCCTCGCAGGCCTTCTCCCCGCGGTCCGACGTGCTGTTGTTATCAGTGCCAATGCCACTGTCGCTGGGCACCGTCTCGTCGCTGTGCGACTCGCTGGCGGGGGATGGCGTCGCCTCCTTCAAGATCATTGCGGCATCCGGGAGGGCTCGGCAGCACGGGGAGTTGGGCGGCGACGGCGGCCGCACCGACTTGCGCGCCGCCTTGGTGGGCACGAAGCGGCGTTGCAGCGGCGTGGGCGGCGGCGCCAGCGTGGGCTCCACGAAGCTGCCGGCGTCGCTGCTCGGCGGGCTCTGGTTGCCGCTGAAGCTGGAGAAGTGCGTGCGCGCGGGCGACGGCTGCGGCGTCGATGAAGGTCCCGGGTGCGGCACGGCCGGCGACAGAGCACCGGCGCGGTGCTGCTGCTGCTGGTGGTGGTGGTGCTGCTGCAGGTGCTGCAGGTGCTGCAGATGCTGCTGGTGCTGCAGATGCTGGTGCTGCAGGTGCTGTTGCTGGTTCCTCAGGGGACTAAATGTGACGCCGTAGTCGCCGCCGCTGCCGAAGAGGACGTTTCCCCGACCGGAGACCGGGCAGCCGTCGGACGCAGCCTTGGGCTTGCGCCCTCGCTTCTTGCCGATGTATATTGTGCCGCGCTTGCTCACGTTGATCTGCTGCTTGAGCCGAGAGCCGAGCGCCGCTGCTATGGTGGAAACAGGGCCGGCTACCCTCGGCTGAGGCTTTTCCCTGATCACATTTCCCGGCGTCAATATCTGCTTCAGGATCTTCTTGCGCTTTAGCGTCCTCATCTTGTTAATCTTCTTGATCAGTTTTTTATCCAGGACCTTCCCCATCACTGGACGATCCTTCATCGCCTGCAGCTCCCCATGGTGCCCGACAACGGTGGCGGCATCTGCAGGCGAGACGTCGTCGTCATCCTTGTATCTTTTAAACCGCTTGCCGTCCAGCTCGTGACCGGCACTGTCGACGCCAGCTGCCGCTCCGCACTCCTTCAGTTCCGGGCACATGAACATGGTGCTCGGATGGCCTCCCATGCGCACGGCCGACATCATCGGTGAAGGACGCATGCCACCACCCAAGCCCATCTCCATTTTCCTCGGCCTGCCTCTCCCCCGCCTACCCTCATCGAGGCCCACCAGCGAGCCGGCGCCGCCGCCGCCGCGCTGATGGAACATTCCCAGCATCGTGCGCTTCATCGGCGGCGGTACCACCGTCACCGGCTTGGCGGCGGCCGGAGGAGCGAGCGCCATGAGCGGCTTGTCCTTCTGCAGCGAGGAGGGCTTTGAACGCGGCCGCCCCCTCTTGGGCTTGTTCACGTCGGCAGGGTCGGCCCCGTGAGCGGCGAACATCATGGGCCGCTTGAGGAAGCCGCCGCCCATGGGCAGCGCCGGAGGTGACAGGGACAGAGGCGGCCGCGACATTATCCCGGACGGCGGCATCGGCCGGTGCCCGAACTCCTTGAACTTGGGCGACACAGCGGCCTGCGCGATGAGCGACACGGGCCTCTGCTCCGTGTTGTTGAGCGGGAGCCCGAACTTGTTCAGCTTCTTCAGGTGCCCGGCGCCCTTGTTGGAGCGGCTCTGATACACCATCCACGACTCGGCGTCCAGCTCGTGCCTCTCGGCGCTCGCCGCCTTCTCCTTCGCCTGCCGGCCGCCGCCGCCGCCCTTCTTTCGGCGCACGACCAGCTCCGGCTGCAGCGTCGGCATCTTCGGCGCCCGGCCCTGGCTCCCGACGACGGAGCTCGGCCTGTGGCTGTGCGTCCCCTTCCTCTTCACGTTTTTTGTTCTCGCCGACGCTTTCACGCACGCGTCGCCGGCCCGCCGCGGCCCCGCGTCGCGGCCGGCCGCGTCGGCCAGAACCTCCGCCTTGCCGTCCTCGAAGGAGCCCTCCCGCACCAGCCGGGGAGGCTCGGGGGAGCCGTGCCTCGACCCGCGCTGCTCCCTGGGCGCCGGCGGCAGGCTCGGCACGCGCAGCTCGCCGTCCTTGCAGCCGTCGAAACTCTGCGGCGTGGGCTGCGCCGCCGCGGCCAGATCCTCTTTGTGGTGAAGCGCCGACGCGGCGCCGTCGGCGGCGGCGGGCCTCGCCGGGAGCCCGCCGCACCGCTCCTCGGCAGGGCCGCCAGGGCACCCGGACGGAACGTCCCGCTTGCCCGTGGGCAGGGAATGGGCGCCGCTAGGCTTGCGCGGTTTGTCCGACGGCACGGCGGCGGGCACGCGGGAGACGCTGGAAGACGACGTATTCTCCTCTTCCTCGCTATCATCGGACGCCGATGACAGGTACGCCGCTTTGCTCTTCCGGCAGCGGCTCGCGGCGGCGCGGGGCTCGCCGGGCCTCGGCCGGGCCTCCGCGCCGGTCGCCCCTTCCTCGCCCAACGCCTCCATCTTGGCAGCAATCCTGCGGTCGGCTTGGGCGCCGCCGGCGCCTCCGCCGGCGCTCAATTCGGGACACGCGGAGGCCCTGGAGGCCGCTCTGGAAGACGACGCCGCTGCCCGGGGTCCACGTGCGGCGAGTGCCGGCCGCGGCAAGACGCGGGGCGTCCCGTTCGGCGCCCCGGCTCCATCGAGCGCGCCGGGACCGCCGGTCCCCAAACACGCGTCGTCCCGGCCCCAGCAACGGTCAGCGGGGCCCGGCGGTTCTCTCCGTGGCCCCCGCGAGGGCTCGCCGGCAGCGGAGGAGACGGTGCCTCCACTAGCGTCCGTCGTCGGCTCCCCCTGTGTCACGTGGGCTCCCTCCAGCTCTGGCTCGCAGTGCTTGAACACTTTCGGGCGGCCCTGGAGGACGAACGGGAGGTTGAAAGTTAACCGAGTAAGTTTGGTCAACATCAGGGTGGCGCAGCGGTAACATCTGTGCCTCTCATCAAGAATGTCCTGCCCGATGCAGTTCGACTCCCACCTGGTGCGCTTTTCTGCGTGGCATTTGCGTGTTTTCCCCCTGTTCTGCGTGGGTTTTCTGTGAGTTCTTCAGTTTATCTCCCATAATAAAAAAATTACTCATCAATTAATTAATTGGTCAACAACAGCATAATATATAAAAAGCAGTGTCTGGCAAACGGTACCGCCGGCTGCCTGCATGGCTACCTTCCGCCCACCTCTCTGGTTTCCTCGTGCCTTTGTAATGATGTTAGCCATCTTGGATAAGGGCGTCTGCTAAATAATAATTAATAATAATCTCATTATTATGATGGTAACCTAATATTCATGACAGGCCTCCCTCCCCCTCTCCTGCTTGTGGATGGTAACATTATCAAGGTGGAGGGGTCTGTGTGTTGCAATGAACCCCACAGCCAAGGAGTGGCTCTGGGAGTCTAGCGCTCCGGGGGGAGGTTCCAGAAAAAGAAGGGATCCAAAGACCCTCTGACTAAAGGAGGTTGGTTTCAGCAAGGACATCTGGCCATAAAATTCGGCCCCAGGTTGACCTGGGGCGGGGGGGGGGGAACCGGCCAACCCAGGTCAACCTGGACCCTGGCCATTTATACTGGTAACCATCACAACTCCCATGCAATACAGGATGGTCCAGATGTCCGGTGACCTTTATTTCATAATTTTTCTTACGGGTCAATTAAATGAGCGTCGCAAAACACCTGGACCAGCATGTACATCTCGAGATACCCTGCTACATGGGACTCCTAAGACGTATTAGGTAAACAAAGCACCAGCCACTGCAAGGGAGCTTTAGGCTGCTGGCTGAGGTCCAGTGTTACTACGTGGCTTCCAGACTGTAGCAATTCATCATAATGTTGACTGTAAAAACCACAGGCAACTCTTTTTCAAATGACATCATGAGATGTCACGGTCGTGACACGTGTTGCAGCATCGACTTCCACTCATTTCGAACGTTGTCGCGATCATCACCACACGCTGAAGTCAACATTCACAGCCGTCTGGAAGAGACAACAAACTTGCAACACCAACACGATTGTTTTTAAAGCGCAACATTAAATTACGACTCCATTTTCAAATACCGGTCCTTCCGGTATTTCCACGTGCAAAACAAAGCTAGCCATAATTTTCACTGGATTTTAAACGAAGGGCCATTCCCAAAACAACTTCATCTAACTATGGAACGAGAAAAAGAGACAAACTCACAACTACACCAGATATGTGTGCCCTGGAGTAGCCCATGCGTAACGGTTCCTCTGACACGCGTTTACCAGGACGCCTTGTTTCTCTCCCCATCTCTCGAGACACCAAGACACATGACACCGAGGAGACAACAGAACCTCCTCGCCCGACCGCAGACTAACAACAGCAGGTCGGAGACGGGCGGCACCATGTGCGGAGTGGCACATGGCGAGCGAGAACCTCTGGGTGGACCCGCGGTCAGGCGGCGCCGCTCATTCGTCCGGCAGCCAGACCGACACTGAATAAATAATGTCGGCTTCAAGCGAGCGCCCGTTCTCAGCAGACGCAAGGTCACGTGCACGACAGCGGGCCGGACGACACGGAGCGACGCGGGGGAGCTCCTGTGTGGAGACGGACGGACGGCCCGTTTTGTCAATCGACACGGGACAGATGGGAAGGGGAGGTTGCGATACAACCATACCTGTAATAAACGTAACTTACTCTCTATATCCTCCTTCCTACACTCTTGCTGGTGCTACCTATTCAAAACAGCAAAATCCTTCCTTCTCTAGCAATTGAATCCACACGAATTTTGTTATAGGCCAAAATTTGGTACAGTCCAAAACCTGAGTCCTGACTAACCTTAACTAATAGGACAACCTGCGAGCAGGTCTTCTTGTGTACACCATCCGTACTCTTGAACCAATTCAAAATTACACTCGCCTCCTCTATTCTGCTGCCCGCTCTTCTCATCCAAATCCTCTGCGTTGCTCTATTCACTCACTGGCTGCCCGGTGTCTGTCCGCAAGCCTTCATCTGTCTACATCCCGTCATCTCTGCTTTATCATTTCCCCCTACACACGGTCATGTTCTGTCCATCGGCAAACTCCGCACGACCGGTCAAACCCCATTTCAGCTCTCCGGGCGCGAAGTCTCATTGCTTTGTAACCCTAGCCCCATCATGATGGAACGACATTCCAATAGAAATTAGGACCACAGACTCACCGATAACATTCCGAAAACTTTTAGTGGCACATTTATTCAACATACATCCATAGGCATGACCACAATCACACCAAAGAAGCATGCAATAACTATTAATTCGTGTTTATTTACTTGTTTATAATATGATATGTGATATGTTGATGTAAACAGCGCTGGATAAGGTTCAGTTCAGTATCAGTACCCGCCTAATCCTGTACAGGGTCACGGAGGGCCGAAGCCTATCCTGGCAGACATAGGGCCTGGATAAGGGTATTTGCAAAAAGGTAAATAGTAAGTTTCGCCCCTGATCATATACTGCCATACTTCACCACCGAAGTCAGTGCGGATAGAATGCGAGCGGAACGATGTTATTTTATGTCCTTCTTTGATTTATAGCCATTATTTTGCTTTGAATTCATCTGCTCTGATTGTTGTTGAGATGCCATTCTCTCCACAGCTCTGTGCAGCGCTTTGTGACCCTCGGGTGAGACACGCTCAAGCAGTGCACCTATTATTATTGCTATTATTTCGCCGCACAACTCGCAACGCGGGCAGCTCAATTTGCGCACGGTGGTGGTCACCCGTGCAGTTTCGACCATACTTCACTTCCCACCGCTTACAGGCTCGGGCACATTCCACGTGATTCCATCAAAGGCTCCTACTTGAGAAAGAATGAATGTTGGCATTCCAACAACTAGGCCTCGGGTAAAATGTTCTTCACCCGGATCTCAGTTTTCAAAGCACCACAACGAAATGTTGAGAGCCACAGGTTTAGAACCACACTTAGACACAAAGAGTGGCTCATTTATCAGAGCACACACAGCAGACTCATTCTAAGCAATGTTTAGTGACGTGTGTGTGTGTGTGTCAGGGTAGGTCACGTTGATATCATGCAGATGATGGCCCATGCTCTAGACTGGACATGGAATAGGGGGGGGGGTCACCTCCACAGAGAGAGTTCGATGAGCGACGAAATCGGTTCTCGCACTCAAGCGAGATGGACTGTGTGATATCACAAGACCACGGTGAATGGCGATTGCACGAGGAGGCCTTCAACCAGCAGCGGATAGACCATGTTCAACGGCAGTGCCTTGGCTCGCTCCAGACGCTGGCTGAAGGAGAGGCGGTTCTGCTCAATTATCTCGTTGGCTGTTGACTCCATAAAAAAAACACAACCACACCTACTCACTAAAGGGCAGGGACCCGGGTTTGTATAACAAAAAACAGCATATGTTACATACCTGGGGCAAATAATACATAAATGAGTTGTTCGTTGCTCTTGAAATCAAATCGCCAGCATCGACGCATCGCTCAACGCTTGCCGTGTTTAAACAAGCGCTGCTGTTACTCATCGATCCGCGACGCCCATTGGTCAATGTGCTAAACGCTATTTCATTTCGGCAAGCAAACAAACCGCTTCGCTATTTATTCTCTATTGATCCGCGACCCCTGCCTGCAACGTGCCCGCGAGCGAGCCCACCGACATACAGAGGAGTGCCCCCCAGTCACAGTGGGAATGGCTGCGAGTGAAGAACTCCCCAGCTCGACATCGCGAATCGACCGATCATCAACATCACCCCCCCCCATCAACATCCCCCCCCCCCCATCAACATCACTCCCCCCCCATCCCCTCCAGCAGGGTGGATAGGCATTGAATCGACCTATCATCAACATCGCCCCCCCCCCGCAGGGTGGATAAAGTAAGGACAAGTTTGCAGAAATGTAATCCCCACATAATAATATAGGCAGGGAACAATGATTAATTATTCTGAGTGGAGTGCCCCCAGTAAGTTAACGCAGTGGTTGTGTATCGAACCAGCCTATCGTCACCATGCCTCCAAGGTGACTAAAACAAAGACAACTTTACACAAAAGTCAAAAGCCGACTTTTCTGTGGGGTGTAAAAAAGAGGGGGCTATGACCGGCACTGGCTAGCATGGGGAACCGTAGTGCGATAACCGGCCTTGTCCCAGTGTGCAGAGGTCCTCATCGAGCAGTGAAGAACCGTGTTAGACCACGTTATTACATCAGCGCAGTGAATGTAACTGCTGCTGCATATCATTATAATAATAATTGCACTCCTAGAGCGCTTTTCACCCGAGGGTCACAAAGCGCTGCACAGAGCTGTGGAGAGAACGCCATGTCAACAACATCAGAGCCGTTCAATTGAAAGTAAATAAATGGCTATAATTCAGAGAAAGACATCAAATAAGCGATTTAAAAATTATATGTTTTCAACAAACGAAGGAATGAACACGGGTTCCTGAGAAAGCGCAGCAAGTCATCATCTCAGCACGACAACAGTGAACCGCATCAACAATCCCAACCAGAGGAATTGAAAGCCTTATGGAACGAGAGAGTCTTGAGACGAAATTCGAAGATGCCGAAGGACTCAGCCGATCGCATCTCCAATGTTAGGGGGAATTCCAGAGTCGGGGAGCAATGCACGAGAAGGCTCTGTAAACCTCCCGGAATAGGGGTGCGATCTGGGCACATGCAGCAAGCTGCTCGTATTGGACGATCGAAGTTGTATTGAGGAGGGTGTCTGAAGTACGTCACCGATGTATGTCTGAGCAGCACCAGGGAAAGCCTTGTAGGTGAGAAGGCAGATCTGAGAAATCGATCCTATATTTAACCTGTAGCCAGTGGAGAGACACCAGTACTGGGGATATGTGATCATGGATGGGTGTGCGAGTGAGGACTCTGGCAGCCGCATTCTGCACACACTGGAGACGATTGATCAGGTAGGCAGGGATGCCAGGGAGTAGTGCATTGCAATAATAGGCTCATAAAGAGATGACGATGTGTATTAACTTATCACCATAGAGGGTGACAGGATGTTGCACAGTCTGGCTAGGTTTCTGGGATGGAAATAGTCTACCTTCGTCACCTTGTTGATGTGTGTCTCGAAGCTGAGTGAGGAATCAAGAGTCACTCCTAGACTCCGGACAGCCTTAGCAACTACAATGGTCTGGTTGTCAAACATCAATTGGATGGGTTCAGCCTCGGACAAATGGTGTAGAGTTTGTGTAAAGTTGGCTTATGCGTGTGATGTTTGAAACACAGCTGAAAGGCTGTTGCGATTGCTTTCATAGACTGTTTATCTTTGTGTTTAAAACGCTTTACGCACCACGAGATTTTGTAAATGCACATTCTTTGCTTGCATTCTCGCGACTTCCCTGAAATAAACGCATTCAATGGGTCTCCCACCTGGACAGAGGTCACAAATAACAACACTAGCAGCTGTGGCATTAGATACCTGGCAATTCAAGCCGTATGTCATGAGAAGCACGCTTTGAATGTTAAACGATGGTGTATTTGAAAAGGCACTGTTTCGTTACGGAGGTATTTTTCGGATTGAGGTTTGAGAATTGCTCTTAAGAGTTGCTCTTTCAGGAAAGCCATGGCGAAAGGTCGCGAAGGAGAGGATGAATGTTCACTCACGGCCATCTCCAAACAGACGCTCGTAACAGTAATTCCCGAAGCATCATTTCATCGATGTAGGTGAGTTCACACTTGAACTCATTATGTACTCACACAGGTAAATCGAAAAAATAGTCAACTATGAAAACATCGTGGGTGGCACGGTGACCCAGTGGGTAGCGCTGTCGCCTCACAGCGAGACGGTCCGGGGTTCGAATCTCGGCTCGGGTGCTGCTTTCTGTGTGGAGTTTGCATGTTCTCTCCCCGTGTCCGCGTGGATTTTTCGCAGGCACTCTGGTTTCCTCCCACAGTCCAAAAAACATGCCGCTGCATAGGTTAATTGGCTTGCAGACTAAATTGCCCGCAGTGCCCGGTGATGGACTGGCGTCCCATCGTGGGTATATCCCTGCCTTGCATGGCTATCCTGCAAGAGCAGCGTTTTGAGAGCGATCATCATTACGAGCCTCACTCAACCACGTGTAACTCTCTGAACGTAACTGCTCTTTAATCGACGAACGATGGACCGGCGCTTCCAACACAAATCTGCCACCACTCCGCA
>JAZEWT010000033.1:1485024-1506969 GCA_036362905.1 Mordacia mordax | reverse complement strand
GTGGTTGTGGAGGGGGGGTGGTTGTGGAGGGTGGGTGTGTGACCGGCACTACTTGCGGAGCATACAGTACAGGGGCAGGCGCGCATCCCAGCCCTCTCTCTCTGTGTACAAGTGCGCCCAACACAAATAGTACGGGCGCGCATAAATAAATCAGTGTCCTTCATTTAACTGGATGACAGCACCCGCTGTGATTCATCACATCTTGCAAGCAGACCTGGATCGAAGCATCCTTGTGGGGACAGCTGTTACCGCACGTTTATTTATTTTTACACAATAACAGTTGGTGGACGTGTACGAGGTGGATTCGTAATATTTGCAATGTTACTGTTACACAACGTCAGACTAAATTTGCTCATGAAGACATCTCACTGGGCCTTGCGCATCCACTTTACAGTGGACGGGTACGCGCTAAGGCAATTCACCGCTCTAAACTGCCTGTGACTGGAGTCGAACCGTAGCTCTGCGTGCCAACTGGCAGGGCAATGGGAACGAAGATTGCCAGGCTACCTGACCACCAAACGAGAGAGGCTCCTACCGCCAGGAAACTCACAAACCCACACTGATTTCACCTTAATATTTTTAATAATAATTCAATTGAAAAAACAATGCGAATTCCATGCCTGGTTATGGAAGAATCATGGATCTGAAATCACGAGGATTCCGCAGAGGTGGGGGGGGCGAGGGGGGCAGCCAAAGAGCCAGTCGGTGCCAACAATTACCAGACATTGTATCCTATATATATCGGCCAATTAATTACGGAGTCGCAAGTTGTTGCTGTGTGAAGAAACCGGAGTACCCAGATGAAACCCATACGCGGAACAGGGGGAGAAGCACACAGGAGAGGGGGCATTTATACAGATTCACCGCCCCGATGTATTACGAGCATTCAAAACAACGGCTCTCAGCCTAGCCTGCCACTCGAGATTCACAAGATAGAATTCGATGGGCAATGACTGGATTTGGGTGGTGCGGTGGTGCAGTAAGTAGCGTTGTCGCCTCACAGCTATAAGGTTCCAGGTTCAATTCCCGGCTTAGGTGCCTTTCTGTGTGGTGTTTGCGTGTTCAGCAGTGTTTGCGTGGGTTTACCGAGTACTCCGGTTTCCCACCACCATCTAAAGACGCACTGCAACCTAGGTTAATTGGCCTGCTTGCTGTATGCTTTGTCCCCAGTGCCCAGCAATATACTGGTATCACATCCTGAGCATAGCCTCGCCTTGCGCCCTCTGTCTGCCGGGATAGGCTCTGACACCTCGGCTGCCCCTCGTGAGTCTGTACCAGATATAATGACGGTAAATTAACTATACCCGAACCTGGGTTCCTGAGAGTGTACACACACACTGATTGCATAGTTGGGGAATGTGGCGTTAGGGAGCGCCTAGGAATGCTGACACGGTGTAGTGGGGGACACGTGGTCAGCGTGAACCCAAACTACCACGTTTTCCCCAGCGCTTATGTCTACACAGTACTCATTTAAAGCTGAGTCGACACGGAGGACACGAGCTGGGAAACCATCATTAACGTTGGCCGTAGCTGGGAATTAAACTTGAGTTCGTAGGGTCTGTTGCGCAGTGTATAAAGCGACACACAAACCACTCAACACCAAAGCCGGGTATCAAACTGACACCCATGCCTTCAGAGAGAGAGAGATTCAAAGTTCACATAGCACGGGACGCTTAGCTCTGCGCCCGTGCTATTATTAGCAATGTTTGGAGGGGGGCGCGGGGGAGGGGGGCGGGACTCTCCTCCCAGGTACCTGTGAGTCACAAGACGGAGGAGCAGAGATCAGACGTCACACACGGAGAACAATGGATTCATGAATCCATATGTGCGGAGTTTTCCTCCCACGTGAAGCCAAGCACTCATAGTAAACATAAATGGCCAAACATCCCAGGGCACTCTTGACAAAGGGCCTTCAGTTTCAATGACGCTTTCCTGTATAAAGGGCACTGTTGTTGTTATAAACTGTCGGTGTTTCTGTCTGTTTCTCGGCGGGTCCACAATGGCCGTGTTCGCCACACTGAGCCAACATTGCTGACAGCCAGCCACGGTGGGAATTTGGGCAGTAGCCTAAGATAATATTGTAATGAATACAGATTTAATATTCAACCGTCGATCAAAACGGTGGTTGGTGGGTGACGGCGTCGCCATACTGTGTAGATCATTGGGGTTTTGGCACTATACCACGCTGGCCAGAGCGAGGCTAGCAAAGGTCGGGAGAGGGAGGAGGGCACGATCGATTAGCTTAGATGTCAGTGGACACTGATGTTAAGCCATGGCTGTGAATCGAATTCAGGTAGTTGGCTTTGTAGAACCACTGTCACCGCTTCGACCACAAGCAAAATTAAACTTTCACCAAAAAAGTTATTCACAGACTCGTGCTCTTAACCGGTTGACTTACGCACCCTAAAGTTCCAAGCCCTGCACTCGCTCTCTCTGTCCCCCCCCCTACCCTGCTGTAAAACCACGGTAAAAATGCTGCTGTCATTCTTTCCACTGCAAACGTCTCTGATGAAAATAACGAAATAAATACGGGGACACGTGCACTCTTGGACAGAAATGGAGAAGCGTCGCTGGGCAGCTCGGGAAACGTAAAAGTTGGCCAAGTGAAGCTCATGCACTCTCAATCCTTCACGTCCGGCCACACAGAGAAGGAAAAACATACTTCACTAATATATGTGCATGGATTAGTGCACTATTCCTTCCGTCGAAACTCCTGCTACGAATAACACGTTTGTTTAACTTGAGCACTTGCCAGCACTACATCAGCCGCAAAAGGAATCCACGACGCTGACATGTTGGCCTTCAAGAAAATCTGCTTGATCCCTATTCTTACGATGCTCGCAATATGAAAAAGTAATGGGAAATCACGCGCACGAATTCATTATGTAACGTTTTCTCACAAGCGTTTGCCCTCCAAAGTATTTCAGTGAGCCAGTGGTGGTTTAAATCCCATCTCGGGCCCCTATCGATGTGGAGATGGAGTATTCTTCCCCCGTCCTAAGTGGGGTTTCTCCGGGTTCCCCGGTGTCCTACACAACCAACACAAACGCTGATAAATGTGCTGATACTGTTAATAATACAGCGACTGGCATGTTGGTGCCAGCTGACCATGTGGCTCCTTCCCCCACCCCACCCACCTCGCTGTGGTTTCTACAGTGCCTTGGGACCTCTGGGTGAAAGATGCTGCTAGAGAAATATAATAGCTTACTAATAGTAGTATGGGAGCAAGCAGAAGACTGTTCACACAAAACTAATTTGCAAAGAATTATTCTGGGCTCTGGTTTTTGTCCCTAAACGGTGAGTAAATCTTTAATCAATTTGTCCGCTTTTGATAGGGCAAGTCCCTAATAGCAACACCATTTCATGACAGGTTCAACTTCAAATTATCACACGATCTTCAAAGAGTTACCATGTCAATTCACTGAGTATTGACAAATGCTTAAATTCAATTGAAATTGAATTTGAATTGACAAATGGTGGTAGCACAAAAAAAACACTTACAAACTTAATTGGAGAGCAACTGAAAATAATCAGCACTTAAAATAAAGATTCGTGAAACCGGAGTAAACGTGAACCGAGAGAGGAAATCTTTCAATTATTGTGGTGACGTCCTCTGACAGGAGAGCAACGGAACCTCAAATACACGAGCATTCGCCATCGTGGAATGAGACACAACCTTTAGCAACTCAAACATGTGGGCGAAGCTTGTCGATTGAGAGATAATGTCGATTCTAGCGGGCACTATCGTCGTTACGAAATACAATGCGGCATGAGCAGGACAAGAAAATACAGGAAACCGACTTAACAGTCACACGTGGTGACAACTAGAAGCAGAATGAATCGGAGACAGGAATTGTGAGCGAACAAATAGGATTGGCGGCAACAATACAACCAGCGAGAAGACTTGAAATCCAGCGGTGGACTGAAAATGACTAAGGATGATGACAATGATGACGGTGATAAAACTTATGTAATTTTACTGCTGTGCAGAATGAAGGTGCTGTTCAGACTCCATTAGTAATATCTGTGCATTCACTACCAACAGCCAACACAATTGCCATGCAATGCCAAGCGGTGGTGACAACACTACGGGGCTCGTGACAGGCTAGGTGCACTTCACCAACAACCAAGCAACAAGGGACACACACGATCCCACACTATCCCACCGACTGCCCATTCATCTGCTCAATGGCAACGAAACCTCATTCTCGACTCAAGGCCAGCACGAAATAACCACTCCTGTTGCAGGGTCTCAGTTTGTTTCATTTTATATTTTCACACTTGGATCCCTTCCTTAACATACCCCATGCAGAGGTTGCTGCATTCTTACACCCGTGTTAAGAACCAATCCCCCAGTAGCAAAACACTAAAAAAAATGCAACAAATCTAAAGGATATCGCTCATTTCTGATAGGGAGGGCGAGATGGCTTTGCTCGTGACCTTTGGTGGTAGAGATGACACATCATGATGACTGGCAATGTTGCTCTCCGGGTGGCCCAGTCAGTAGCGCCGTCGCCTCACAGCGAAGGTCCCGAGTTCGATTTCCGGCTCGGGCGTCTGTGTGGAGTTTACGCGTTCTCCCTGTGTTCACGTGGCTTATTGCTGGGTACTCCGGTTTCCTCCCACCGTCCAAAGACACGCTACTGCCGAGGTTAATTGGTCTGCTGAGTAAATTGCTCCCAGTGCCCTGCGATGCACTGGCGTCACATCCTCGTTATAGCCCCGCTTTGCGCCCTCTGTCCGCCGGGATAGGCTCCAGCCCCCCGCGACCCTGTAGAGCATGAAGCGGGTGTTGCTAATGATGATCACGTCGCTCTGCGATGATAGGGCAAGACTGCTGGAGTTATTACGGCAGGCGTTGTACCCTAAGCGAGCGTCTCTAACGCCCAGCCCACTTCAGAGTTTTATGAGCTGTAATAGCGGCTCTGCGCTTTACAGTGTTGTTCCGAGGCTTCTCATGAGAGGCAGGGTCAAGCGCTATACGGCCAATAATCGGCAGGATTCGTCAAGAGCGGCGCACGAGCAGACGGGGGGAGTGCGGAGCGACACGGCGAGCCCGAAACACAACACCGCGCGCTCTCTCGACGGGGCCCTGACGGCCCGCTACCATGGTAACAGGCTACAGTGCGGTAATGGGTGGCAGTGCGACGACGTTAAGTGGGGACGGGGAGAGCGGGCATGGATGTTGAAGAAGCGGTGATTTTCTTTGCCGTGTCTTCCCGCGGGGGATGACCCAAGGTGGCCGCGGTGGCAGTGGCGAGCGAATTCGGAGAGCCGTCCTCGCTCACGACGAGCGGGCGACAAACCCGCGCACCGTGCGTCGCCACAAACAAACGAGAGCGAGACACTGTCGGCGTCTCTCGTGGCGGCATTTGAGGAGGAGCCGGCGGGTTCGAGGGCCACCTTCTCGCAGTCTCCGCAGTCACGTGCGAAACCACCTGGAGCGCCGTCGAGCGGGTGACCGAGCGGGATACGGACAGATTGGAAACAACCGTCCACGAACAGCGCCGGCGATCCTTGATTTCGCGAACAAAAAAACCACACACACAGCAAGAGTGTGGAAGAGGACGGTAAGAAGATAGTTTTAACGATCCGATGCAAAGGACGGGAAAATGTGGAACATAACAATCCGTGGTAAAGGCATGCCCCTATGAAGATGTTGAAAAGCGCCTTAATAATGATGACACACATCGTGAATCTTAAATGGCACTCACCCGGTTAAGCAAAGGACACTGAATGACCGATCGATCGCAGCTAGGAAAACAAAGTCACAAGCATAATCGCCACGCGGCCACTTCAGCCAAGGCTAGTTGCGACGACTCCCTTAATTTGCCCTAAAAAAAGCTCAACTAATTGGAGGCACCCTAGCAATTAAGGACCCCTCACTTCCCACTTGCGGGTTAAGAAAATGAACGAGCAGGCCGCGTCGCTGGGAGGTCAGCTCTCCTGCCAGCAATGCCCCCCCCCCAGGCTACCCGCGGCCACATTCCGGTGGTTTCTATTGCCCCATCGAGTCACAAAGGGCACCCCCTCGGTTGCCACTGACCCTAATTCAATCGGAACTTTTATTTGCCTGCCCCCACAGCTGCGTCGGAAGCGGTGGTCACGCCAAACTCGGAAGCTGGCTATCGCCCTCAATAAACTTTAAATCAACACCACGATCGTGATAGAGGGTCCGCAGCCCCCAGGCTGACAACCCGCCGCCAGACCCCACAACGGAGACGCTAATTTGTTGGGACAAGCTCGCTGTCACGCGGGGACTTGCGTTCTCTTTATTTTAGCCGCAAGAAATTCCAGCGGCGGCCGTGTAAACTTCACGACCGGCGTCGCAGCCGCCCTCTCCGCCGCCGTTCAGACACTGCCGAGAGGGAGCAACCGGTGGCGCACGGCTGTGGCCACCGCTCTTCCAGTTCGCTGGAGGAGGTGGAGCAGCAGGGAATGGAGGCGGGGTGGTGCCGATGGGTATGGAGGGGGGGGATGACGGGGTCAAGGGAGGCGGAATGAGTGGGATTTAAGGCTGTGGTACTTAACGGTAATGAATCATTAATTTGCGTCTTTCTGGGGGTTATGAGTGTGATCCCGTATTAGCCCGCCACCCCCCCCACACCCCCTCCTTGTGGTGGTGACCTCGTGGCAAACCCGCAGCACGCCGACTACAGCGAATTTGCGTTTCGGATCCTGTGAGCAGTTTAACTTGCAACACGTCCAAGTGCAATGTTCTAGTCGCGTGTGTCATTCAGAGACATGCAGAAGGAAGCGAGGAAACCACTTAGAATAATTCAGGACAGAAAACAAAAATATAGTGAATGCACCCTTATTCCCCCACACACAAGACACTGCCGAAATGCTTTCACTGCTCTACACAATGCGTGTCATATTTCAATAAAACATATTTGCATTTCTAAAGCGCTTTTCATGCGAGGGTCACAAAAGCAATGAAAGTTAGATAGATGTAGATGTTATTCATTTTAGCAGGAAGGACCCAATGAGCTATTAGGCTCTAATTGAATCGTCGTTCTACGCCTGCGCAGATGTCATACAGTGCACATCTTAGCTGCAATCATATTTACTTATTTAAACCCACGTCTCCATTGGAAAGACACTCGAGCCCTTCAAAGGCACGGAATGTAATCGTAACAACCCCTTTGCAAATCCACTATTGGATGAAAAGGTGGCCACGCGAGAAGATGCGGACAGAAGAGCGGATATTGAAAAAGCCACTATAGCGTTTGGCATTGGGGTTATGTAACCATACTTCACCGTTTTAGTAACTATTGGTGCAGGACCAGTTCAGATATCACCCTTTCATTAGGTTCGTTTCTGGCCATGACTCAAAACTCAGGCGATCGGTTTAACGGTGCACTGTGCTTAACCATTGCGCCACCACTCCACCCCATCACTTATCTCCTTATGTAAATAAAAAGCAGCAAGTGTTTGTGTGTGTGTACATCGGCACTCAGGAGTGCCAGATGCGAATAATCATAGTAGAATAGTTCATAACGTGTGCGCACATCACGCGTGATCATGGACGAACCACGGTGTTTGGCGGTACGAGGCGGCGGCTGCACAGAGGGTCGAGGGAGCGGTCACCAAGGCAGTGAGCCAGCGCCAGCTCGCCACACACTGCTAACTATATATTTTAATGTTATCTTGCACTTAATGAGCGTTTCGATTTTTTTTAGTTGTGAGAGGAAACCGGGATTAAGCCAGAGGAGAACTCACTCAGTACAGGGGGAGAACACTGGAATGTCACACAGAAAGGAGCCCGAGGTGGGGATCCAACCGTCTTGAGCAGGACATTCCGTCTGTGAGGCGTAGATGGTACCATTGTACCCACTTAACTACATTAATGTTCGCATTTCTAAAGTTGCTTTCACCCGAGGGTCACAAAGCGCTGTCAAGAGCTATGGAGAGAACGGCATGTCGACAACATCAGAATAGATCAATTAAGTAAAATAATGATTATAAATCGATGACATCAAACAATAGTAATTGTTAAAACAAGTCAAGGAAGACGTGTTCCTGAGCAGACAGGTCAACAGCGAGCCATCATCCAAACACTCAGCAGTGAATAGCATCAACAGTCCTAGGCAGAGAACTTCAAGTCCTTACAGAAGAAGGGAGTCTCGAGACGGGATATGTAGATACCCAGGGACTCAGCTGCCCGAATTTCCAATGAAGGGAGTTCAAGAGTCTGGGAGCAGCGCGCAACAAGGCGGTCACCTATAATAATATTAATTATTCACCCGAAGGTCACAAAGCACTGCACAGAGCTGTGGAGAGAACGGCACCGTCAACAATGACATAAGCACGGAATATCAGCAACAATAACGGGTTTTTTTGGGTTAATCCAATGGAGGTGTGATCTGGGCACATGCAACAAGCCCGTATTGCACATACAGCAAACGTCATAAGTGCAATTTATATCTTCCCGTCACAGAGGCTTTTAAGTCTCAGTTCAGTTTTACGTTCAACTTGTTGGTTACTCTTCTGTAATGTTGACACGACTACAGCCATCACATTCGGTTTACGGACGGTTGCAGCGTTAAATCTCCAATTGTGAACGAGTGCCATCAACCCTATCACGTGCTGTTGTGCCTTATCTGTGCAATTATTATTATCACGTGCCACACTTTTGGAACAAGATTGCCCACAGGGCAGGCGCTTTTCCAGTTAAGATAATCACTTCATCTCTCTTAGCGGCATGCTCGTGCTGACCGCTGCACACACAGGGCACCCCTGCACACACAGGGCACCCCCCGGAGGGGTGCAGGCTTCGAGGCAAGTCGCTGTACTGCCAACGCCACAGTCAAACGGCGGGCGCAGGGGGCGATCACGGGACACGGCGGTGACAGTGTCCCCCGTCCTGCCCAATGGCACCAACAAACTCCCCTACCGGCGGTGCTACTGACTGAGCACTGGCGTCACAACAGCCCCCCGTACCCACGGTGTGAAACTAAATAATAAAACTAAAATATCCCCCCCACCGCCTGGACACTGTGCTTGGCTTGTCAGCTGTTCCAGCTGACGTATTGAACGATGAGCACTGGCTGATTATGATTTATGCTTACGAGAGCTCGCAACTGTGAAAAACGAAACACGGGCGCGATCTTAAGGGAAGGGCCGTATTAATCAACACCAATCATTTTCACCGCAGCCGTCAGTGGAGTAGGAGTTTTTTAAAAAAAAGTTAACTCTCGAGAGCGTGTGCTCAGCCTCCCGCTGAAAAACCTGACTCTGGCTCGAAGAACTCAATTTGTAGGTAAGGACCTTTCCCAGGTTAAGCTGTATGTGTCTACGTACATACCTCTCCTGGTCAGCGTATAACAGCACCTGCTGCTGAGTTAACGGCGTGCAGAAGAGGTCGGCACACGGTGCTGTCCTTTAAAGAACGCATTTCCATCGACAGTCACTGACAAAGACCTCCAACTTCTTGCCCCCCATGCCGTGGTCGCAGCAGGCAGTGCTAATGGGGGTTTCTCCTTGTTGAATCACGGTGAGACCGACACGTTGAGCCACTTAAGAGGCTCAGCGGGCAGTGGGGATGACCAGTGAGCTGGCAGATTGGCCGACTGAGATTTGCTGGTTGGCTGGCAGACTGGCTAGCTAGCTAATGGGGTCGGCTAACTACTTTTGCCAGCCAGCTAGTGTGCCAGCCAGCTAGTCTGCTGGCTGGCAAAAGTGGCTAAATCACTCAGTGTCCCACAGGCTGGCCGATTTGCCAGATGACTGGCTGGCAGAGGCAGGCAGGCAAGAATGGTACGCAGGGCCAATTTCCTGGACGCCCAAACATTGTTCATTGTCTGTGTGGTTGGAGGATGTGCAGGTCAGCGGTTTGGGCTCCCAACACGCGTGTTCACTTTAAACAGCCGCTTCCTTTTGAAAACACAAAAGAGCAGGCGGCTACCGTGTGAACCCCGGCGTTGTCCGCGCAAAGGACAACGCAGCCGTCGGAAGTTCACAAGTGCAGCAGCGCAACGCGCAGGTGTGACGAGCAGCTGCCAATGTGTATGTTGACAACGTATATACAACGAGGGTGGCACGGTGGCCCAGTGGGTAGCGCTGTCGCCTCACAGCAAGAAGATCCCGGGTTCAAATCTCGGCTCGGGTGCCTTTCTGTGTGGAGTTTGCATGTTCTCTCCCCGTGTCCGCGTGGGTTTCCGCCGGGCACCCCGGTTTCCTCCCACAGTCCAAAAAACATGCTGCTGCATAGGTTTAAATTGACTTGCAGACTAAATTGCCCGCAGTGCCCGGTGATAGACTGGTGTCCCATCGTGGATATATCCCTGCCTTGCGCCCTGTGTCTGCCGGGAAAGGCTCCGGCTCACCGCAACCCTGTACAGGACTAAGCGGTTTCTGAGATGCGATGAGTCTCCCAGCACGCGAGTTGGAAGATCAGGCGACGTTCTGAAGAGCGTGCGGCACAAACCACAAACATATCCCCAGAGCTGTAATTTTTAAAAACCTCCGCGGTGAAACTATCCGTTTAAAGCAGTGAAGAGCCTCATTTATTGCAGACATATCACAATTTTGCTGATAGGGTAAATTAAACTCATTCCAAATCCTCATATAAACTAGATTATGTGATTATATTCCTTTAAGTAACATTGTGATATGACTATATACATCATTCAACTTTCAAGTACTACTATGCACTGAACGCCATCACATAAACACATTACTGTTAGTCATCATCATTATCAACGCCCACTTAATCCTGTACAGGGTCCCGGGAGGCAGAGACTATCCTGGCAGACAGAGGGCGCAAGGTGGGGCCACACCTAGGATGTGACACCTATACATCGCAGGGCACCAGGGACAAAGCATACAGCAGGCCAATTAACCTCGGTTGCAGTACGTCTTTCGATGGTGGGGGGAAAACGGAGTACTCGGTAAAAACCCACGCAAACACGGCTGAATACGCAAACACCACACAGAAAGGCACCCGAGACAGGAATCAAACCCAGATACGTTTTCCTGTAAGGAGACAGCGTTACTCGCTTCACCACCACACTGTCCCACATTACTGATCGTGACTAACCAACTTGTAACAACAACTGAGATTTGAATTTATCCACGAGCAGAATCAGTCACAGGATGCAACCTTGCAGGAACCACCCGTATCTATGTTATGACGGCAGTCAATCAAAACAACCCGATGATGGACTCCAATAGACAACCGCTAAACAACATTTGTGCGATTAGCGCTCGCAATTAGCCTCGGGGATAGCCTCCCAGGTGCTGGCGCAGCGCGCCGCCACTTTACACGGAGTATGTATAAGCAATCAGGCATCACCAGGCCACCCCCTGTCACTGTGACTCCAGTCTTTTGACCATAAGGGTGTGAGGTCTGCTTTAGTCCCTGGGGATCGGCGTCACGAATTCCGTTCAACCGTCTCCCCGGGTACCAATAACACACACGGGGGGGGGTGGAGTGCGGGCGAACGGCGGCTACAGGGGTTGGTAAGTTCAGTTTCTTGCCCTTTGACACCCACGAACAATGGGTGCTATTGTTGGCTACGACCCGGTTATTGGGAAGGTGACCCCGCGGCAAAACCCCTGCCTGGCCAGTCTAGCCCGTGCCAGCTCTGTGCCGCACCGCCACCCGCCCCGCACTGCGGCCAATCCTGATAATAATATTAATTTATTTTTTTATTTTTTATGGGAGTGCCTTTTACCCAGACATCCCAAAGAACTGCAGGAAGCTGCAGAGAGATGATGGGGGGGGTGGGGGGAAGCAGGCACGCGGTTAACTGGCGCCTACCCGCCAGACAATGCGTCCCATAGTATTGAGTGCATTTGAGTTGTGGGAGCAAACCGGAGTAAACCCAGAGACAAGGGGTAGAAGTCACAAAACTACGTACAGGAAAGCACCCAAAGGTGGGAACTGAACCGACCTCATTACTGTGGGACGCAGGTGTTGCCACTGCATCGCCCTGCACCGCCAACGGATGGCAAGTTCACTATGTACGTGTAAGTGACTTGAATTGAGCCACTGCTGGATAAGGGCCTCCCCGCCACGCAGGTCGTGGTGTTCATGTGACAACGTTTCACCAAGCTGGTCAGTGTGGATTGATGAAGGTGACGAGAGCAGACGAGGGAACGGGGGCGTCGGGTGCAACAACGGGATTCGCTGCACTGTCGTGTATAATGTAGCCCTGCATCCGATAACACCTGCTGTGGATGGTGGTTGTCCATTCAGACACGACCTCGGCTCAAACTCTCCTTAGCTTCTGAGATCTCGTGAGATAGGGGAACATCTGCGAGTTATTTTCTCACAGCCGATTTTACGTCGGATGACAAAAAATGAGCGGACAAATATGACATGGGTAACGGATTCAATTCCAAAAGGCATCCCTGCTAAGATAGACATTCTGTTCCAGTATGAGACAAATTATCAATACGAATTTAAACGGGGGAAAGTGCCTGAGAGTGCAACTCCCTCGGTCCGACAGCGGATAGAACAGCGATCCCAAAACGCCACTAAACGACGACCACGTCACGTGTCTTGTAAAAAAAACCGTGAGCGGAGTACCGACCGCTGTGCGCATGGGGGTTCCGATGGCAGAGTAAGACAACAAAAGCCCTCCTTAACGTGAGAGCACGTCCGACACAAAAACACAGCGGCGGCGGCGCATGTCAATGAGTGGAACAGCCAACCGTCTGAAGCCCGCCATGCAGATGGAACAACCACGACCCTAATGTCAGCCGATAAGCGACAATCACAGTCTCTCTTTGTCACAGCGTCACGCACGGTGAGCCGGCCGGTTGTGCGCGTTACGCAAGGGACCGGCAATTATGGCAGCTTTGCGCTCCTGTGGCCCAGTTACCCAAGTGCCCGTCGACCGTGTCTACGTTTCAATACTGGCAGGTGTCTAATTGTCAGAAACCGCTTAGTCCTGTACAGGGTCGCGGTGAGCTGGAGCTTATCCCGGCAGACACTGGGCGCAAGGCCGGGATATACCCACGATGGGACGCAAGTCCATCACCGAGCACTGCGGACAATTTAGTCTTAGAGCCAATTATCCTATGCAGCAGCATGTTTTTTTTGGACCGCGGGAGGAAACCGGAGTGCCCGGCAAAAACCCACGCGGATAAGGGGAGAGAACATGCAAACTCCACACAGAAAGGCAGCAGAGCCGAGATTCGAACCCTGGCCCTTCTTGCTGTGAGGCGACAGCGCTACCCACTGGGCCACCGTGCCGACCTACTGGCAGGTGTGTTTTTTGTATTCCCTTTAAATTCATAACGATAATCTTAACCGTCAGAAGTCACATGGCCCACCATTCACAAAGTTGATGTCGCCAGCAACGTCGTTGCTGTCAATAATAATAATTAAAATTTAAAACGTGGTATTCATTCGAAGAGAACGATTCAGAGGTGCAAAGACATCGCAAAGACGGGGATGGGAAAGGCAGTAGGGCAGTTAGCCAGTGCCAACATTTGCCAGACACTGCTTCCTATATTTTGTTATTTACCAAGTAATTAGTGTTTTTGTAGCAAACTCAAAGGAAACCGAGACAGAACATGGGGCGAACACACAAACTGAAACGTGTACTGTCTTGGGCAGGACTTTCTGTGAAGCACAGATGTTAGCACTACGCCACCATGTCCTTCCAGTCTTGCGAGCGTGTTAAAACATGCCTGTGATCAGATGCTTTGAAGGCAAGAGTTGGTGGATCACACAGAGAAAACTCCCAAACTCACAGTACGACCGAACACAGTGGGTTCATAAACCCATCTGTGTGGGCCTGTCAGTGTTACCCTGCTTCACAAGTGCTAAGTTTGACTGGCCAATGTAAGTTACTCTTACAAGCAAAACAAATCTTCGTATAGGAATTGGCCAAACATCTCAGATCAGGACCCTCCTAAAAAGAGAATTTTGAGGGAGTGAGGATTTATTTGATAAATAAATTAGAGTCATGAGGTGCTGCCCCTGTTCAAGTCCAGGCTCAATTAAATCAATATCCCCGATGCTGCCACTTTCTCTCCATAACATAACTATGCTAACTGGTTTCTAGTGTCTTGAGATGCACGAGTATTTCGTTGTTATGTAATTCCAAACTGTAATGCAACGTATCATAAATACGTTATTATTTTAATATTCCAGCACTCGGGCCAAAACATAAAACTAACAATTCTCTCACTCGATGACTTGGCAAAAGGTACCACGCCTGCCAGTCTCCGAACGCAAGCAAAAAAACAACTGCCACCAGTTCCAAGTTCAAAATTCTAAGCCGTTGACTGGATTTTTAAAACCACAAACTGACCCAGCAAGCGTTCCAAAAACCCTAGTAAAAAAACCCACCGGGCTTGCAAATCTAACAATCCACAAAACACTGTACCGTGTGGTTCTACACATAAACACGCGTGTACACAACGGACTCTGGGAGATCTTCTGGGAGCCTATGGTCATAAGTACGCAGGGCCACGGAGCGCTATTTCTCCCCGCATGTATAATTTAAATCGAGGGGGAGCGGATTCTTATGCCGACAGCTGCAAGCCCATGCTGCTAGCACCTGCCTCCGCCGGGGCAGACGATTTTTTTTTTATCACCCACGCGTTTGAGATCCCTGGGACCATAACAAGCCACATGTCCCCTCTGTCATTCATTCATTCACTCATTCACCGACGCGACCATTCATCCATGCTGTGTACTTGTCGACAAAGATAATGAGTTTTTTTTTGCAGCGAGACAGTTTACAACATCACAAAAAAAAACAAATCAAGGACAACCAGCGTGGTGCAGTACGGTGAAATAACAGCCGCTACCCGCACGGCACGGGGAAGGAGACCCTCTCATTTAGCAGGGGCAATGACAGAGGAGCCGGCTGTACATGTGTTTGTAAATGTCGACTTGAACAAATAGCATTGGGGCAAGAGAACCCAACTGGAACCCAGTGCACCAGTAGGGGGCGATTACATTGTGTATTTATCCAATTAAGAAAACGAGTACATTTGTGGGTAATGTTTACATTTCGCACATCTGAACCACCGCACGCACGTGTGGGCCTCCTGCCGCCTCTCTCAACCACAACAGTGAGGCTTCACGAGCCACCTCGTGGTCCCTAGAGACCAGACCCAAGTGGGCCAAGAGGACCTTTAGGTGTAAACGGTCGGGGGAAGTGCTGGACATTATTTTTTGCGAGAGGCATCGGTGCGTCGCTGTAACGTGCACTGCAAAGCGGAGGGTGGTGCAGTGTTTTTATGACGAACTGCAGTGGGGGGGGGGTTGGAGCCGAATGAATGGCCCTCTCGGGCCCCGGTCTCCCTTTCTCCGCACGAGAGGCGCTGTATCCGCGCACCGCACAAACCGACAGGAAGCGATTCTTGGCAGCGCTCGGACGCAGAACGAGGAGGCGGTGGCGGCGACGCACGACGCCCTATCGTGCCCTCGGCGGAATGCGAGTCCTCCCCGGGGCTGCGCGGCACCGCCCGCGCCACCCGAATTAGCAGCACTGTACCCTGTGCCGTGCTCGGCCGCACCGCACTGTACCCTGTGCCGTGCTCGGCCGCACCGCACTGTACCCTGTGCCGTGCTCGGCCGCACCGCACTGTACCCTGTGCCGTGCTCGGCCGCACCGGGCTTCGAGACTCGCGGGCAGCAACGCTCACGTGGCCGTGTTGCGTGGGTCTCCGATTGTGCCAACACCGGTGACGAGTTTTCTGAACCGGTCCCGGCCCCCCTAAGGTCGACTCCGCCTAATATGAGTACCTAGTGCAATGGGAAAATATTGCCACGAGGGAGACAACGGCGGCCGGGCGTGTTGTTGGTCACCCACCCCCTCCTGTGCCGTGTCGACCTTCATAAGTGCTCGCTAACGGCACTTGACCCTACAGTCTGTTAAGGCTATATGGGGGATCTTCGTCTTTGTATATATCACTTGTGTGTCTTGCGTACGCGACTCTGTGTGTGTGTGTACATGTTTTTATTTTAACGCTGAATGGACCTAAGCGACAGCAAGGACTGGTTCAGATGACCGCCACTGATGTGTGTGTGTGGCTGGACCGTGTTGGGCTACACAACGAGTGGCCGGCCGCCCCTCGATTTCCAGCCATGGCAAAACCTCGGTGTTGATTATTTAAAGCAGTCCTAGGCCTCCTCTAGGTCAGAATGACAACGCCTCCCCCCCCCGCTCTTCTGCCACGCTCAACTCTGAACCAAAAGTTTGCTTCCGTAACAAAAACGTCTCTGTATTGTCAACTCTCCCGTGATTCATGTGGCTTGAAGATCGTTTCAGGAATAATGAAGTGCGGGTAATTGTGACCAGTTGAGCGGCCAGCGCGGTATGAAACAGCTGCTTTGTTACACGAAAGCAAAGATTACATCTCACCACAAACATGACACGCTAGTTTGGTTGCTGGAAAAAAAAGCAACATAAATCTTTCCTCTTTGTTTAAAGAAACATCCAATAATTGTGGCAATGTCCTTAATGTCTTTGTAGATCATCCGGGCGTCAATTGGACAGACCCCGAATTCGCTCGCGTCTGTAGAACAACATGAAGAGCGTCGCGCACCATCGTGCGAACACATTAACACTTAATTGAACGGATATTAATTAACACGCACGCCGATGTTTCCACAACGATAGCGGTCATCGCATGTTCACGGCTTAAGGTTCCTCCTCCGCTAGACGTTTAACCCCAGGAGGTAAGGAAGGCGCTTGTGTGGTCAAGAGAGGGGCGCAAGGGAATGCGGTGGTTGGAAGAGGGGGGAGGTGCTTCAAGTCAGACAGAAGCCGTCAGTGTACAATGATGAGTGATGGGATCGACCAAACGATGAGATGCTTGTGACAACAGGTTGTCAGGCGCCTGAAAGCCAAAGATACAACGATAACGCGGCCCCAGCGACCTGGCTACCGAAGCTCATTCGTCTTCATTTAAGCGTCAATTAATGGTGCCTGACTGATTTACATGTGCTACTCGACGCACAAACAAACGTGGGCTGCTCAGCAGATGCTGTGCTCACAACACGCACACATACACACTTAGGCACCTGTGGTCACAGGGACCACAGGTGCCTAAGTGAACCGAAAGAAAATGAAATGTGGCATTAAGGCGATGAGGAATTGTTGAAGCGAATTATAAAATGAAAGCGCGCTTTCAACGCAATCGATGGCAAATCTAAAGATCGACGCCCATTGTAAGACATAAACAGGCAATGCGGAATCATCTCAAATATCCACTTAACCCAGAGTCGCGCACGAGTGACTGTGTTTACAATAGCGGCGCGCACACACAGTGCATCACACACACAGCAGGATCCAACGCGCCTTGAGTGGGGCAGATTCTGCTGCAGTTATAGGCTTTTCCTTTCACAATCAGCATTAAGTGTCGAGGCTTACAGTGGATAAGGGCCGGGGTTTCCATAGCCCGCAGTGTCATCTTTTACAGACCAGGCTTAGGCGCTTACAGTGGAGGTTTTGGAAGGTCACGCTCATAGGGCGATACCAAGAGATGGCCCCTTAAGGTCACGCTTAGGTAGCGGAGCAATGCCCTCTCCCAGTAGCAGCAGCAGTCAGAACACGAGCTGTCGCAGCAAACACCTTCGTATCAAACGGCATCCTTTCGTTATCGGGCACGAAGGTAGCCGCCGGTACCTACGTTTGAATTGAGCCGCAATCATTAACCTAAACGCACAGCAGCAGCAACAGCAGCAGCAGAAGCCGCAGCGGCCAAAGCAGTAGCGATACTAACAGCAAGAGAACAGGGGGCTTTACAGCAGTGGCGGCGGCTATAGCTACTGTACATCTGACCTTTATCCCAAGCATAGACCTTAACCCACATCAAGAACAGCACAAGCTGCATCGCTCTGTGACCCTTTAGAAATGCAAATATTATTATTATTAGCTGCAACAGCACCTGCAGTGGGCAGGACCCACAACAGCAGTGGTCCTTTTATTAGTCTTTGCAGCAGCAGAATTAGCAGCGGCTGTACCTGCAATTGCTGTCGGCAAACAGCCGCAGCAGCCTCGTGTAACACCGGAGCCGAACACCAGACATAGCCGACCAAGAACGAACAAAACGACCGGAGTGAATCACTCACCCTGCGCTTGTTGGCAGCCGCCTCGTCACCCGCAATGTCATCCGCGGGCACGGCGCTGCCCACAGGCACCGCGGCACCCTTGTCCGCCAACCTCCCCGGCGACGGCTTGATGGTGATCTTGATGGCAGGCCGGCAGATGTAGTTCTCCAGGCTTTTGGGCGGCTTCTTGGCACGCTTGGCGGTGGTCTGGATCTTTAGCCGGAGGCCGCCACCGCCGCCACCACCGCTACTGCCGCCGAGGGTGGAATCCCTGATGGAAAATCCGGCAGCCTCGGCTGTGTCGGGGTCGGGCCCTGGTTCACCACCGCCACCACCACCACCACCACCACCACTACCGTGCCCGTCAGGGTCCAGCCTCTCGCCGGATTCAGGAGGCTCCACGCCGCCCGAGTCACCGCCACCGCCGGCACCACCACCACCACCACCACCGCACGGCGAGGCTGTCTCAGTGGCCGCGGCGCCAAATTTATCCGGAGGAGGACTCGCTGGCCGATCCATTTGAAAGCAATAAGAGTACTAATAGCAACCGTGGAGCGGTGCTTTAAATGCAGTAGTGCGTTGCAAAAGGTGAGGAGTTGTGGGTGAGCAGGAAGACGGGCTGCCCAGCCACCGCCCCCCAGGGCTGGGCGAGCTGGGGAGAGGAGGAGGGGGGGTCAGACCCCACTGTGCAGTGCAGTCCCCTCTGGGTCACCCCTCTCACTGCCGTCCCCTGCCCCGCTCCCTGGTAGTGCGTGCGGGTCTCAGGGCGGCCGAGTCACCGGCCGCAGTCCGCGAAGACGCGTGGACTTGCCTTAAGAGATCACAAGAGCAACACAGGAACCACACAAACACGCGCGAACACACAGCGACGTGCAGTGATTAGGACACACACACACACATCCACGGCCAAAGACACAAGCACACATACCGAAGCACAAACAAAAACGCACAACCACACACACACACACCAAAACAAGCACACACAAAACACACGCGCGTACAAAAAGCCAGACACCCACAAACACAGATACACACACACACACAAGGGACTCATACATACGACACACCGAAACACATAACACACACAAGAACAGACGCACGTTAAATAAATCTAAATACAAAGCATTTGTATAGCCATTCATTACTTGATCTCTACAGCACGACTACAAAAAATCACTTCTGTTTATCCAGGAAGACTTCACTGCCACTGTTTACATGGAATTAAATAAACGGGTTAAGTGCAAAACCCTGTAAACCAGAAGGTTTCAGCGAGGGCCAATCTTCTTGAGAAGGGTTATAATTTGCAATTCCATGTACAACATGTTGAGATTCTGTTTGTGTTTCGGAGGTTAAACAGAAGTTATTTTCAATGGCATTTTGGGTGATACCGCATCATCATTTTATAACGACGCTTTTGTCAGATTTGACCGAACCGAAATTGTTCATCTCATGTGAATTGATGGTTCGAGTCTCAAAGTTGCTTTCCAAGAGAGTCCTATCTCGAAACGTTTGGTCAGTCCTTCACGGAGCATTTTCTGCAATGTGAGAAGTCAGACCCACACGCACACACAAGGAAGTAACAGTGAAAGGCACATCAATGCTGTTTGTGGGCAACCAACAACAACTGTGCCTCTGCAAATAAAACATCTGAAGGGAACGTTAGCACTTTCCTTAAAGAGCAAGTGTTTAAAGTGAGATCGACAAATACAAGTCAGACGGTTTCCCGCTCAGCACTCAATAGCTGCCACTGGCAGAAAGGTCGACCTGAAACGCTTCCAATCGTAAGGCATGCCTGTGAGACAAGCAACCGATCTCGACAGATCGCGTACAGCTAAGGAAATTATGAGTCTGGTCACCTGCCGTGCTAAGTGGTCAAAAGCAGGGGTGATCAAAATCAGAGGGTGGGTGTTGTACGATACTTCCATGCCCTCAGTATATGATAGTTATTATCACCAAGCCGACCTGACAAGTGGCCAAATATTATTAAACAACACACACCCGCCCCACTCCGACCCCGGCGTTTGGGAGACCTTCCATCCAGACACTGACAAAACGACTGTGCGATTATGAAAACGAGGAGGCAGTGTTGACGCCGAAGGTTGTAAATCCTTAAGGGGCATCCTGTGTGTTGGAACGGTACCAATTATGTTTATTTACATTTCTCAAGCAGGGTTATAATGGGGGCGACGGCGAGCGAGATTCTCGAACCCCAAACTCAACCTCTGAACCCAGCGGCGCTGAGCTGTGAAGTTCAATCGAGTCAGAGGCTCTCAATGCGAGCCCTCCTCCTCTCACGGCAAATAACCTTATTATCTCATTATCATTATCGCCACCGGTTAAACTATAACAGCTATTACGAAACAAACCTCGGCGCTGCAGAGATAAACAACGTTGTTATGAGTCATACGAATGTTGTCAGTTATTATAAAAATCTATTCCAATCACCATAGCAGAAGAGAGGCCTTATTGAATTGTACAAAGTAAATAAATTGTACAGATTTAAGCAATAACAGCTGTTAATTGTAATGACGTTTCGGCAGGACGGCCTTAGGCGGTTAAGACTAATAATACCCCACACATGTTTACTGACAACGCGATAATGGAGCAGATGCGCGCGCAGCGCACGTATATTAAAGCACATTCGTCATTAATCAGCCAACGATAACGATTGCACTCCGTCACGAAACTGTGCGGGCAGGAGCGCAAGAGAGAGGGAGAGGAGAGAGCGAGAGGAGACGCGGGGAGAGGATGAGTGTGAAACTCACGGACATGACTTGCGGCGCGGTGACTGCCAGACACACAATCACAAATCCCATCTCAAACTAAGCCATTCATTCGACGCTGCTTTACTCCCATTGATTGCGTTTCGTTCGTAACAGGGCTAACGGGGGCAGCCATCAACCCTCTTCTCGACAGCCATCGACCTAACGCCGAACACCGACACCACCACCACCACCACCGCCCGTGCGTTATACGGCCGCTTAGCCTTGTCAATGGCAAGAGGAGTGCGCGTGTTTTAACCCAGAATTAATGAAGACACGCCGAGGTGAGGGGCGGGGCTGCGGGGGAGGCGGGGCCAGAGGGGGGAGGGGAGGCGAGGTAGCACCGCCCCCCTCACATCAATAGCCCCGCCCCTCGCCGCACATTCCGCAGCGCGGACCGACACCCACCGCCGTGTCGCCACGGCCCATTGGGCAATGCCGCAGCACGTGACGCGGCGCGAGCGAATGAGAGCGACCATAACATGGAGCGCGACCCAAGCGCTGTAGGTGTTTCGCGGCGGGGTTTAATTATTATTAACATTTACAGAGCGGGCCGCGGCGCGCAGCCGCCGCTCCCGCTCTTCCCTTCCTCTTCCCGCACGCACACATACACACTTTTAGTTCTTATTCCCTCCTCCTCCTCCTCCTCTCCTCCTCGCAAACGCCACACGAGAGCCGCGACGACGCGCATCCCAGTGATCGGGAGCGAGCGCGGGGTAACGAGAGCGCGGCGCGGGGTAACGCGGGGTAACGCGGAGCGGCGTACGGACGCGAGCGATGGTAGCGACACGGAGGCGGGCGGCGGGCGGGCGAGGAGGAGGAGGAGGAGGGGGGAGGAGATCCCTACCGGAGCCATTTTAAAGCGACGAGGCGAAATGGCGGCAACCCCCCGCCGAGACGCGACTCGATTCCCTAGCGCGGATAGGCGGTGCGCGCTCTGCTATTGGCCCGAGCTCAACCCCCCCCTGCCCCCGCCGCGCGTCGCGGCCACGGGGCTCGGAGCCCCGGCCAATGGCTCTGGGCGGCGCGGAGTCGCGCCGTGCGCGGCCGCTGTGCGGAATTTAAACGCGAGGTGGAGTTAGAATGGAGCGATCCGCCCCCTTTCCTCGCCCCTCCCCCTTGCCTCGCCCCTCCCCCTTGCCTCGCCCCTCCCCCTTG
>JAZEWT010000033.1:1455547-1470217 GCA_036362905.1 Mordacia mordax | reverse complement strand
CCTCCTCATCCCAATCCCCCTCCTCCTCATCCCAATCCCCCTCCTCCTCATCCCAATCCCCCTCCTCCTCATCCCAATCCCCCTCCTCCTCATTCCAATGTCTCCTCTCCCCATCTCTCTCACCCTTGCCACGTCTCCCTCCATCACCCACCCTACTGTGTCCCATCTACCCCTCATCTCTCCCCCCTTGTCTCTCTCCCCCATTCTCATCCCTGCCCTCCCCCCATCCTCACCCCAGGTAAATGTCGATGACATCACTCTACTCCGCAACCTAAAGAAGTTCGTCCTCAACGACTGGGTGAGCCACTCGCACCGCCCCTCCCCCTCCTGTCCGCGCACGGGGGACACCCTCAGCCAGCAGCGGATCGATAACGGTCGTTGCTGTGCCGCTGCGGAGTTACCGCCGGCATCGTAATCAATCGCCCGCAGCGGACGGTGAAGGTGGGAAGGGAGTTGTGATTCGGCTGTACTGGTTACAGCCGTAAGTCACCTCGGCATGTCGTGTCACCCGCTCGTACGCGCGGCGCTCTGTTTCTGCGTCCGCACTTATAAAACCCACAGTTTTAAAGACTGGAAACATCTTCATGAGAAGGCTACAGACCTCGGGCATCTGTTTGTCGGTGGCGCTGGCTCGTCCGCGTCGCTGCTGCCGCCGCCGCTTCTGCCGGTTGCCAGCTCCTTGTCGCCAGTTCCTTCGCGGTTGAGATCTGTGCAGTTTGCGCGGACGCCGCCGCCGTGTGCGATTCCTAACGCGTGTGCCGCGCGCGCGCGCAGACCAACGGGGCGATGGTCTCGACGGTGACGCAGACCGGATCCCTGTACACCGATCGCCTCGCGTACTTCCCCCAGGAGCTGCTCGGCAAGGTAAGCGGCCGGGTGCGCCCGACGAGCCCTGGGTCAACCGACGAGCCCTGGGTCAACCGACGAGCCCTGGGTCAACCGACGAGCCTTGGGTCAACCGACGAGCCCTGGGTCAACCGACGAGCCCTGGGTCAACCGACGAGCCGCGGCCGATAGCGCTCCACGCTGTTAGCAAACTGTGCCGCCTTCTCTGGCGTCGTAATCACGACAAGGCAATTTGTAGCGCCGCGCAGATTCCACGCCTCGTCGTGGACGGGACGCAGGCACGCAGGCGTCGGCGAGGAAACCGCAGTGACGCGGGGAAGGGGAAGGCGGCCGTGCAGTCGGCCGGCGCCAACATTTACCAGACAGTGCGTCCCGTGTATTACGATGATATCGGCCAATTGAATACGGGTGTTTGTTAGTCGCTGGAGGAAACTGGCGAACCGGGAGGAAACCCACGCAGAACAGAGGGAGAGAACACGCGACGCTCGCGCAGGAAGACGCCTGATGCGGGAGTCAAACCGCCGCTGGCGGGGCTCTGAGCGGTTGCTGAGGCCTCACCGAGTACCCTGGTGTCGTGTGCAACCAGGAGGGCTTCGATCTGCTGGACCCGTTCGTGCCCGTGCAGGTGCAGGACTACAGCGAGCTGGAGTTTGAGAGCTGCTATCAGTACTACCTGGAGAGGAAGTGGCTGCAGCACGAGAAGGGTGAGCGCGTGGCGGCGTCGCGCGCGGCGGCGCCAGGTCGTGCGCGGCGTCGCGCGCGGCAGCGCCAGGTCGTGCGCGGCGTCGCGCGCGGCGGCGCCAGGCCGTGCGCGGGGTCGCGCGCGGCAGCGTCAGGTCGTGCGCGGCGTCGCGCGCGGCAGCGCCAGGCCACGCGCGGCGTCGCGCGCGGCGGCGCCAGGCCACGCGCGCCGAGGCCGACGCGTGCCGAGACGCGATCGTAGAGGGAGTCGCGCGGCGAGACGACGTGGGGACACGGAGGGGCGCTGCGAGGCACGCGGAGGCACGGGTGGTGACGCAGAGCCACGCGGAGATGCGCGGCGAGCACACGACGGCGGTTGACGATGACGTTCATTTAACTTCATTCGTTATCAATACCCGCTTAGTGCTGTACAGGGTCGCAGGGAGGACCGGAGCCTATCCTGGCCGACAGAGAGCGCGAGGCGGGGGAATATGCCCAGGATGTGACGCCAATACATCGCAGGGCACACTTTTCAGGGCAATTTGCTCAGCAGGACAAATAACCCAGGCAGCAGCGTGGCTTTGAACGGTGGGAGGAAACCGGAGTCCTCGGCGAAAACCCACGCAGACACGGGGAGGGAGAGAGAGAGCGAACTCGCAAACGCCACACAGAAAGGCATCGGAATGAGGAACCGAACCCGGGTCCTTCTTGCTGTGAGGCGACAGCGCTGCTCACCGCGCCACCTTGCCGCCCCCGGCGATGTTCACCATGTGTTTATCTTTCACACCCAGCTCGGACAGAAGAAGGCCGGCAGGAGATCATCTTCCTCAGCAACAGAAACCCGAGCCTCTTCGAAAGACTCAGCACCTTCCTGTAGCGCACACGCGCTCACACACTCACGCTCACACACTCGCTCACACACTCACGCTCGCACACTCACGCTCACACTCACACGCACTCGCACATTCACACCCGCTCGCACGCTCACACTCGTACACTCACACACGCTCGCACTTATACAAAAGACAGAGACCCCTCCTTATAGCTTTGATAGGTGATGGGGTCAAGTGCTATTAGAGAGCACATGAAGGCCAGCACGTAAGAGGGGGTGGGTGGCCAGCACCGTACCCCGGTGTCTGCCTCTACTGGTGGTATTTACGAATCCCACCAGGTACTCATTTGAAGCTAAGTCGACCCAGGGGAGGCCCACGACCAATTCATAAAATCGTCACTGTTAGTCACGATCGGGAATCGAACTCAGGTCGCCAAGATCCTAGCCCAGAGTGCCAACCGCTGAGCTGCCGCTCCCCACACGTGCGTGTGCACGCACACGCACACAGTTACAGTAACACCCTCGCGCAACCGCTCGCCCACCGTGCGCTTACCCCTACTCACACGTGGGACCTCCATCTCACACAGAGATGGAGGTCCCGCGTACAGCCGGTAACAAACTCCCGCTCGCAAGGCGGAGCTCAGAAGGATGGAGTGGATCGCGAAACGGAGTGGATCGCGAAACGGAGCGGATCGCGAAACGGAGCGTCGCGCCACCGCGCGTCGTCCGTTAACGCGATCCGCGGTGCCACCCGCCGGGCTCGTGCGCACCGCACCTCGTCCCGCTCTTCGGCGTCGCCCGCTAATTTCGGAAATAAAGGTCCCCCTCGCGTATTCACGCTCGTCCCGCGTGGTGCGGAACGGAGCGCGCGAAGTCAGCTCCTCGGAACGGAACCGTGGAGTGAGCAGCGGCCGCTTGGATGAGGCGGTGCACACCGACCGCCGCCACCGTCGCCGCCGCCGCCGCCAGTTGTATTAATGATACAGAGTTTATCGCGTGCTGCGAATATTCCATGGCTGGCCGTGGGTGAGACACGGATACGGAGCCGTGAGGAAGATGTAGAGGTGGAGGCGAGGCAGCCACAGCCAGTGGATGCCAACCCGCCAGACACTGTATTTGATTATTGGCCAATTAATGCGGCTTTTCATGGGAGGAAACCGGAGAACCCAGTGGACACCCGCGCAGAACAGGGGGAGGAAACAAATAACCTGCACAGAGAAAGGCGCCCGACGTTGGAATCGAACCCGGGACCTTTTTGCTGTGAGGCGACAGCGCTTCTCACTGCGCCGCCGCCACCGCGCCGCCACCGCTCCACCACCGCGCCGCCCGAAGGTACGGATTAACAGTAGGTTTGTCACGGCTCGATACTTGAGAAATGACTTCCAAAGCTGCTTGAAGAGACTGCATCCGAGAATTCGAAACGTTGTGAAAGAGAGAAGGGGGAACGCTGTGACATGGCTGTCCTGAACGAGCCGCTTTGGCGAGCAATACTCGTGAAATCAAGATCATCAGTGCCTGCTTAAATCCTGTTGAGGCTCGTGTGGGGCTAAAGCATCTCACGGCAAACACAGGGCTGTGCCCATGAGGGAACGACAGTTTATCACGGCACTGAGGGCAATTTACTGAGCGGGTCAATCAACCTAGCAGCAGCAACATATGTTTGGACTGTGGGCTGCAAGCAGAGAACACATGCGAAGAACATGCACACTGCACATCGCCACCCGAGCCGGGAATCGAACCGGGGTGCTTGCTGTGAAGCGACAGCGATGCTGCGCCACCACGCCGCGCATCATAAATTACGACGCAGCGATGACGAATCGTTTAAACCAAAGGGAGCCGCAGTTGTGCTCGGTAGAGCCCGGGCACCCCAGCCCGTGGTGCACGGCTGCCCCCTGGCGAGCTCACGCGGTACTGCGCGTGACCCCGTCCAGTGGACAGACGCCACCATACGCGCCACCGCTCCTCGAACTCGACGTTCCTGGTGAAGGTTCTGTGACCACACGTCTCTGGGGACGTGCGAACGGCGCTGCCGCTTCACAGTAACAAGGTTCCAGGTTCTATTCCCGGCACGGGTGCCGCCTTTGTGAGACGTCTCTCGTCCGTGTGGGTTTTCGCTGGGTACTCCGGTTTCTTCCCACAGTCTAAAGACATGCTGCTTGCTAACTTCTCCCCCCACCCCCGAGATACCCTGCGATGGATTTGCGTCCCATCCTGGGTATAGATTGCCCTGTGTCTGTGAGGGTAGGCTCCAGCCATCTGCAGGATTAATCGGGGACTCCTAATAATGCGCAAACTGCAAGAGATCGATGTTCAGATGATGTTTGTTATTGCAGCAGAAATTACCCAGTGAGCTTGCAAGCTCTTCATGCGGGTTTCCTGCAGCCAGAGTTGACACGTGTCCTTGCCAACGATAAACTACCACGGTTATCTTTCTGAATGCAATTATGTTAACAGCAATGTTAACTAATAGAAACCGAAGCCTATCCCTGCAAACACAGGGCGTAAAGCAGGGTAGGATGGAAAGCCAGTCCACCACAGGGCATTGAAAGAAATTTAGTCGACAGATCAATTCAATTTCGTCAGCAAGCCGATTAATCCAGGCAACAGCAGCGTGTCTTAGACTGTGGTGTGAAAACGGAGTACCCGGTGGGTAGGTGGGTGAGTGACAACAGCGTGCCTTTGGGATGTGGGAGGAAACCCGAGTACCCGGCGAAAACCCATGCGGACACGGGCGATAAAAGCCACTGGCGAGACGCGGGCTTTGCACGCTTTGCGAGTCTTGGGCAGGAGAGGGCAGTGCAGGGAAGAGCCATTCGACATTCGCGCGATGAATCATTGCCCGTTGCTGCAGCCAGGTGGCGGTCTCAGTGCCACCGGGGACCCACGATAAATTCAGCGATGAGTCCCACACATCCTCCCCAGCATTTAACAGCTCAGATTTAGTAGAGCAGTTCTCCGGTTTCCTCCCACCCTCCAAGGACACGCTGCTGCCGAGGTTAATTGGCCTGCTAAGTAAATTGGCCCAAAAAGTATGCCCTGCGATGTACTGGCGTCACATCCTGGGTATTTCCCCGCCTTGCGCCCTCTGCCTGCCGGGATAGGCTCCGGCCCCCGGCGACCCGGTACGGGATGAAGCGGGTAGTGATACTGAAGGACGGGGACCAGAGCTCGCGGGATTGGCGAGGCCTCGCGTTTCCCACGAGGGAGATCTAAATTAATCTCGGTGGCGTTTCGGCCTAACGCTGCCGCCTCACAGTCACGGCAACCCGGGTTCGATTCCCGGTTGGGTGCCTCTGTGGGGAGCGGTGGCGCAGCAGTCATCAGCACGCCTGCCAGGTCATCACTGACATCACCCTGACTCGGGTGATGCTAAATGGAAGAGGAGTCTCACGACCGCTTTAATCATCTCATCTCATCTCAATGTCAGAAACCGCGTAGTCCTGTACAGGGTCGCGGTGAGCCGGAGCCTGTCCCGGCAGACACAGGGCACAAGGCAGGGATATGCCGACGATGGGACGCCAGTCTTACACCGGGTACTACGGGCAATTTAGTCTGCGAGCCAATTAACCTATGCAGCTGCATGTTTTTGGACTGTGGGAGGAAATCGGAGTGCCCGGCGAAAACCCACGCGGACACGGGGAGAGCATGCAAACTCCACACAGAAAGGCACCCGAGCCGAGATTCGAACCCGGGCGATTCTTGCTGTGAGGCGACAGCGCTATCCACCGGGCCACCGTGCCGCCCTGCTTTAATAAATACAATTGATCATGAGCACATTTGGGTTTTCACGACTCGATGCGTGGCGATTGCTTTCCAAAGCCCCTCTTTCGGGATAGCCGTTCTGTCCCCTCTCCTTCGCGACGTTTCGACTCCCACGTTGGAGGCAACCTCAGGCGTTCCGAGACGCTTTGTGAAGCGATCACAATATTGTAACGCGCGGCACATTCTCAATTTCCAAGGAATTCATTCGACGAGAGAATGACTCGGAGACGCGAGGTCATCTGCGGGGGGCAGAGGGGCAGGTCAAGCCAAGCAGTCAGCCCGCGCCAACTCGCCAGACACTGCCTCCTGTATGTTGCGATGTCGTCTGTCAATGCATTACTGAGTCGTGTTTAGTTATGGGAGGAAACCCAGGCAGAACCCCCACAACAGGGGAGAGGACGAACCCACTGAGCACAGAAAGGCGCCCGAGGCAGGAGTCGAACCGCCTCGGGCAGGACTTTCTTTCGGTGCGACCACAGACGGTGGCACTGAGACCCGAACTCGTGAAATATCGCCACAACCCTCGCAGCGGAGCAACCGGGAGTCGAACTCAGGCGCGGCAGCCGCAGACGCGTTTGCCGTGAGCTCGGGTTTCGCGCGCTGGACCAGAGTGGTTTCTGCCAACTCGCGCTGCGCCGTGGAGCGAGGACAGGTGGTGGTGGTGGTGGCGGTGGTGGTGGTGGCCTGAGTGCTGGAGGTGGGAGCGGGGTTCGCCGTGAATGAGAGGCTGTGTGTGGAGACCCGCTGCGTCCCCGCTAATCTCACGCAGCTGTGCAGGCATTCAGAGCCTCGGCTGCTGGCACAGTTCATTGCGCATTTCATCAACACCATCGTCACCGCCATCGCGACGAGCCTTATCCACTGCTGGATGAAGGCATCGCCTGCATATCCCTTAGTCACCCCCCATGCAATTTACTCAGCCGGCCAATATTAACCCGGTAGCAGGAGCGTGTGTTTTGAGGGTGGGAGGAAAGGGGGGAACTGATGTCGGGACGTCCGTTATATCCGGATGTTTGGTCTTGTGTTTTTTTACGGAGTAATGACCACATCTTGTAACAACGAAAAATTCCGAACGCCACTAAAACAGCGTAATAGAGTCGGCAATAAAAACACTCGAACGAACAAAATGTGTGTGTCTGCAGTGCAGACCGCCGTCTCGGAATGAACGAGCGGCTGTTGCTTCCAAAGTCCGTTGAATCGAGGTCCGATAATCGAGTTTTTGCCGTAACTCACTCAGCAACGTGGAGGTGCATGGGGTCGATGGTGGTCCGTGACGCTGTCTCTGCACGCTGTACGCTCAGCGATCATGTCGATAGTTGCAAACTTCACGTCATGGGCTCTGCAGTGTCTATCCACGATGCACCCTCGTCCAGTCTGTGTTCAGACGGAGCGTTTGTCTGTTTGCTCCTTCATCCACGTGTTTGCCCTTCCTGTGTCTCGTCATTCCAAGCGTGCTTTGTGTAAAGTTCAGCTTCACTAACCCCCCCACACATACACACAAAGCCCCCCACGCCTCCCCCCCCCTCTGCCCACTCTCAGAGCCCCCCTTTATCAGTGTTGTACAATTTATACAGAGCGGCACGGTGGCCCAGTGAGTGGCGCTGTCGCCTCACAGCAAGAAGTGCGCGGGTTCGAATCTCGGATCGGGTGCCTTTCTGTGTGGAGTTTGCATGTTCTCTCCCCGTGTCCGCGTGGGTTTTCGCCGGGCACTCCGGTTTCCTCCCACAGTCCATAAAACATGCTGCCGCATAGGTTAATTGGCTCGCAGACTAAATTGCCCCGCAGTACCCGGTGATGGACTGGCGTCCTATCGTGGGTATATCCGTGTCTTGCGCCCTGTGTCTGCCGGGATAGGCTCCGGCTCACCGCAACCCTGTACAGGATTAAGCGGTTTCTGACAATGACAATGAGACATTTTATTTTTATAATGGAGTGTTTGTATGCATGTTTGTCCGCACTGAGTGTACTGGGTTAATATCCTTCATCATCCATAATTTACACAATACCAAGCCTTTTAAGCCTTGTTTTAGCTTTACTTTCAACTTATTGATGATTACTCTTAAGAAAGTTTAACGCTATTGCAGATTTAAATTCTCACATTTGCACCAGTGCTCGCATCAACCTTCTTAATAACTCTCCTCCTGCCTTTTATCACGACGTCATAAAAAAAGTGTTACACACTTGGAACACGATACACCGTAGGGCGGGCACTCTGCTAGTCTGGAGAACGCGGCTAAACCCATAAAGCAGTGGAACAGAATGAGACGTAACAACACAAAACACACACAAGATAAGCTTACGGTAGCAGATAAAATATGTTTTAAAACTCCCTTAAATTTGATTACAAGGTTCGCGATGAATGAATGTGGTGGTGGTGGTGGTGGTCAGGGTATTGAGTGCCCACTGTATTAAAGCCTCCCTTTGTCCAGCTCAGAGATGCCTTAAACACGATCGCTTTCCGCGACACACACGCGGCGTAATAACACGACATAATAATAAGTGTATATATATATAAAACACGGCAGCAGCGTGTGTTCGTTGTGTGTGTAGAGAGAGAGAGAGACGGCTGCGGGAGTGATGCACTACGGATCCGGCGAACCGAGTTCGACTGCCGCCCACAACGCATTAAGAGTTTGCGAATCTTTGAGCCAGGTCCTGGGCCTCCCCTAGATCGACTCAGCCTTAAATGACTCCCTGCTGCCGGTGTGTAAACATCGCCACTAGGGGAGACAAAGGCGTCCGGGCGTGGTGCTAGCCACCCACCCCCTAGTGTGCTCCTCGCTCGCAGCACTTGAACCCTCCGATCGAAGGCTCTCCGGGGGATCTTTGTCTTTGGCCGTTTTGCTCGCAGACAAAATCGCCGTCCACAGAGAGAGTCTCGTCAACACAGAGCGGGCAGTGAGGTCTCGGGTTGCGGGAATCACTGGGACCCCCCCGTGCCCGCTGTATCTCAGCGATCGCTCAGTGTTTAAAGCCTCGAGGCTGTCATCGTGAGCAGCGAATTAATCGCCCCCAACCCCCCCGATATAGAGCCAAGCGTTCTCTCAAAGTCTACGAACTTGGCACAGTCGGCGCGTGGGTCGCGACTCGGCGATACAACACGAGCGCGTAGGACCGTGTGTGTGTGTGGTGGGGTAAAGTGTGGGTATTCCCACCCCCTCCTCCTTCGGACAGGTCCAACTGCCCTCTCGAGAGCGGCACCCCCGTCTAATAATAATAATATCTTATTGCGTTTATATAATAACATAATTGATAACGCACGGTACTTAAATCATTTAATTTCTAACGACTGAAAGGCGTGAGGAAACCGGAGAGAGCGGGAGGAGGAAGGCAGCCATACCATGAACCAACGACATCGCGCCAGACACCGTGTCGCTGTACTTTATGATGTTATCGTGATTAAGAAGCGATTTTATTTTCATTTAGTTGTGGCAGAAACCTAATAGCCCGAAGAGAAAACCACGCATATTAGGGGGAGACAACACACAAACTCCGCACAGAGAGACCGCATCAGGCAGCAGCTTTTATCTGTGAGGAGGCGCGGACGTCACCGCTGTACAGACTCGCTGAGAGAGGTGGTGACAGGAGTCAGTGTTAGAGAGATAGGACCCAGTGTTAGAGACAGGAGCCAGTGTTAGAGACAGGAGTCAGTGTTAGACAGGAGCCAGTGTTAGAGACAGGAGCCAGTGTTAGAGAGACAGGAGCCAGTGTTAGAGAGACAGGAGCCAGTGTTAGAGACAGGAGCCAGTGTTAGAGACAGGAGCCAGTGTTAGAGATGGGACAGTGTTAGAGATAGGAGTCAGTATTAGAGATCGGAGCCAGTGTTAGGGACAGGAGCCAGTGTTAGAGACAGGAGCCAATGTTAGAGAGAGGAGCCAGTGTTAGAGGTAAGAGTCAGTGTTAGAGATGGGACAGTGTTAGAGACAGGAGCCAGTATTAGAGATCGGAGCCATTGTTAGGGACAGGAGCCAGTGTTAGAGGCGAGGATCGAACCATCTCGGACAGGACCTCCTCTCTGTGAGGAGACGCGGATGTTACCTTTGTGCCCCCCTGCCGCCCTCTGGAGCCGCGGTCGGTAGAGACCAGAGCCACGTGGACATTGAGGCGGTAACTGTTGAGAATTCCTGGGATCCAAAGCATCTGTGTAGCAGTGGCCCTTCATCCCGAGAATAATTACAGTGGCAGGAAGTAAGATATTTCAGGGCTGCACCTTTAGCTAAGGAGGGCGGCTCCTCTTAAAACCTGCAAATACCATCGTAACCATAATTGCCACCGTCATCTGTTTTTCCTGCCGAGAGCTGTTATTGTAACTTTACGAATTTTTTGTTTAGATTTTTTTTTACAAGAACCTCTTGAAAAAGCTCTCGAGACTTAAAAAAAACCCCACAAAAACCTACGGGAAAATCTCATAAACGTGGGCGGGCCACCGCCAGTGGTAAATCCGCGCGTTCACGCGAATAACGAGTTCACGTGGAGTGGATGACAGCGACCAGGTCGTTTAAAACATCGCCCCCCACCATCCCACACAGCAGGGAACCCACGGGCAAGAGTTCTATCTCTTCACTGACAATTCACCACCAAAAATGTAAACTGCCCTGTTGACTAAAATTGCCCCCGATGCCCTTCCATGGACTAGTGTCACATTGTGGGTAAAGCCCTGCTTTGTGCCCTGTGTATGCTCACCCGCGACCCTAATTATCAGTCCCCGCTAACAATGACCCCAGAGACTCACTGCTTCGCGCCAGAGACAGTCGCTACTACCTTGACGTTCAGCCTTCACCGGAAACGCTCGCTAGCAGACACCCACCCAGTTAACGTTGACTCGACGTTTCGAACCACGCGCAGTTGTCCTCAAACGTTGTCCCTTGACATCACGGCTGTGATGTCACTGTGATGTCACCCATGCGCGCGAGTTGCCGGACGTTGCCAGTGTATAAAGTAGCAAAGTACCCGCCCTCGATCGTTCTTGTTTCAAGCGCGTAACACGTTCTTCTGACGTCTCTTGTTGATGACGTTTTCAGTTTTGACCGGTTTTTCTTCCCGGTGTCCTTTTGAGAACATTGTTGCTGGCTCTCTGAACTTTCAAGAGAGTAATCATCAATAACTGGGAAGGTGAAACAAGACTTTAAAGCCTTGGTGTTGTGCCGTTAAATTGGTGCTTCTGGAAGGATTCTATCCTGGTTGCCTGAGTGCGGACATACACTCACACAAACACTTGTTTGTGCTCAGAATTCCTTTGGGCAGCTGATCTTAAGACAATGAGATGCAGCCAAACCGCTCAAAGCCTGACAATGCCTCCAACGTGGAAGGCGAAACGTCGTGAAGAAGGGACACTCGATACGGACATGCCGACAAAGCAGCCGTTGATAGCGATTCTCAGTACAATTACCTGGGAACGTGACCCGCAAAGTCAACCTCTAAACCGCCTCGCGTACTTTAGAGTTTTAATTTTGAAAAAAAAATCAACACAAACCAACAACTTATGTCACCAAAACGCGAAGAGAGGGTTTTTATTTTATACATAATATATTTAGATATTTATATAATTGACAGAGATTTGTAAATATCGTGACGAGAGGCGCTGTTATGTGACCCCAACGGCGCTAATGGTCGTTGGGCCTCATTCTGAACTAATGGCCCGCGCGCGGTGTTATTTTTGGAATTAAGCTAACCTTACCCATTTGATAAGTTTACAGCAGTGTCCCTTACCAGGGTCTCCTAATAAAACGTACACACAAACTTATATGCATTCATTACACTGGTTATATAGTATGTACACGGTGTGTATGCAGACAGATCAATCTGCACATTTATATGCGGGTGTGCGTACGCTGTGTGGTGTGCGTGGTGTGCGTGGTGTGCGTGATGTGCTTGTGTGTCCACGTGTCTATTTGGATGGCACAGTAGGGAGCACAGGCGGTGCATCTGTCAGTCATCTCAGTCAGGAGACCCCTTAGCACCTGGGTCTGTCCCGTGACCTCCTGTCAGCGAGCCTTTGACACTTCACGTATCTTCCAGGTGCACATGCCCTGGCACGGGCGCCGTGGTGATGTCACCACCACTTAGTGGCGATTGGGGGTTGTGTGTGCACTTGACCCTACCATCTGTTAAGGTTATATGGGGGATATTTGTCTTTACTTTTGTGTGCACGTGTGTGTGTGGGGGGGGGGCGGTGGCGCAGCGGTTAGCGCGCTGGACTGTAAAACCGGCGACTCGAGTTCGAATCCCGCTCACGGCCGCCAACACCAGTGACGATTCTCTGAACCGATTCCGAGTCTCCCCTAGGTCGACTCGGCCTCAAATGAGTAGCTAAACACTGCAAGTAGTGAGACAAAGGTCTCCCTGACATGGTGCTGGGCACCCATCCCCTCGTGTGCCGTGTTTGCCTTGATAGGTGCTCGCTAACAGAACTTGAGCCATGACGATCACACACGAGTTCATATGGAACGTTGATGTATTCATCGTTCAGTTGAAGGACCGTGAAAATCGCTCTCAAGATCTATCTTTTTACGGATTGGAAAGCTCGACACGGCTACCCTGCCAGAGCGGCTCTGGTCAGCAATTCCGAGGAGTAAAATATAAAACGCTACATTCGTCTCACACTCGATTAGTCACGTGCGCAAGAATGCGTCTTCACTGCGTGGCGTTCTGTTAAATCAATTAAATCTGAGATTAAAACCAAAATCCGTTACCGCTACATTCACTGCGAGGAGTTAGTGCTTGTTAATCAGTGTTGGCGGGGGGGGGGGGTTTGGGGGGGTGGTAGCCTATCAGTGAATTTTAACTGGGGCCCCAGAATCACCAAGACCGTCCCTACACCCGGTAAACACGGAACGTCGAGCCAACGATGCTAATCCAACCGTGCCAACGGTGCCCGTCGTGGATATTCACTGGGCAACTGGAAGTTGGCACTGCCTGGCACAGCTGTTCACTGTCTTCCCCCGCCCCCGACACGTGTAAATGTCCACGCTCTCTTGTCAATCGATCCGGGTTGTGACCGAACTGAAAGATCTGGACAGAGTCCATACGTGAGCTCCACCGGCAGGTGAGACTGCGGTGGCTGGGTCATGTAGCCCGCATGCCCAGCCACCGCATGCCCAAGCAGTTGCTGTTTGTCCGGATAGAGGGGGGGCTAAACGGGCGCGCGGCACGGGCTCGAGAAGAGACGGAGCGATGTGGCACAGGAGGACCTGGGGCTGAGTGGACTCGCTGAGAGACCGGTACCAGCGGTGTCAAGATCCACCTCTGTGGAGGAGGATCGTGAAGGACGCTACGGGGCGGTTGGAGGCAGTCGGCCTTTAAAAACAACAGAGGGCGGAGGAGCGACGCTCACAACAACGAGCGGAGCGCCGGGCGGCTAAAACACAGCGAGTTGGCACAGTAGGGAGTGCAGCTGGTACATCTGCCAGTCATCTCAGTCAGGCGACCCCATAGCACCTGGGTCTGTCCCGTGACCTCCTGTAGCGAATTTTCGACACTTCACGTCACCTCAAAGTGCACCTGGCCTGGCACAGGCGCCGTGGTGACGTCACCGCCACTTAGTGGCGAATGGCGGTTGTTGTTGTTGTGTATGTGTGTGAGTGAGTCTGTGAGTGTATCAATGTGTGTGTGTGAGTATCACTGTGCGTGTGTGTGTCAGTGAGTCTATGTGTGAGTGTATCACTGTATGTCAGTGAGTCAGTGTGAGTGTATCAATGTGTGTATGTGTGTGAGTCTGCAGGTGTGTGTGTGAGTATATCAGAGTGTGTGTGTGTATCTGTATGAACGCGTGTGTGTGAGGGAGTCACTGTGAGTGAGTCAGTGTGAGTGTATCAACGCGTGTGAGTGAGTCACTGTGTGTGAGTGAGTCAGTGTGAGTGTATCAACGTGTGTGTGAGTGAGTCAGTGTGTGTGAGTGAGTCAGTGTGAGTGAGTCTGTGTGAGTGAGTCAGTGTGAGTGAGTCAGTGTGAGTCAGTGTGAGTGAGTCTGTGTGAGTCAGTGTGAGTGTGTGAGTGAGTCAGTGTGAGTGAGTCAGTGTGAGTGAGTCAGTGTGAGTCAGTGTGAGTGAGTCAGTGTGAGTGAGTCTGTGTGAGTGAGTCAGTGTGAGTGAGTCAGTGTGAGTCAGTGTGAGTGAGTCAGTGTGAGTCCGTGTGAGTGAGTCCGCGTGCGCGTGAAGCCTCATCGCCGTGCTCCACTCGCCCGTCAGTCGGTGAGGACTCCGGTTCGTCTCGTGAGTCACATGTGGGACTCCACTGACATGTTCACATACGAGAGCGGCGCCGTTCCGTTCTCGAACATCTGCGGACAGAGAGGAAAAACGGCGACCACGACGACAGCCGGAGCTTCATGGAGGCTCGGCTCGACGAACCGACATCGAGGGATGTTCGTGATCACAGCAGAAAGTACCCGGTGAGCTTGCCATTATAACATTTGCGCTTTTCACCCGAGGGTCACAAAGCGCTGCACAAAGCTGTGGAGAGTACGGCGTGTCAACAGCAACGACATAAGAACAACAAATCGGCAACAACACTGGCTCCCATCTCTAACACTGACACTCACATCTCTAACA
>JAZEWT010000033.1:1373573-1413590 GCA_036362905.1 Mordacia mordax | reverse complement strand
CAAAGCGCTGATTACAGGTGATGCTGTTGCTGTGCTTGCATAACGGCTCGCTGTTGATGTGCTCAGTAACACTTAATCCTTCCGTGATTAAACAATTAGTTTTACCTATGGGTACTTGTGCCAGTATACACATATATATTAAAAGAGAAAAGGCTTTACCATTTCTGGCAACTATACAGATGTTAAGATCTTAAAACACGAAATAGACACAGCTCGACTACAACCATTAATTTGTTATTTAACGTCCATTGATTTATTATTTTACTTTTAATTGATCTACTCTGATGTTGCTGACATGCGGTTCTCTCCAGAGCGCTGCGCGCAACGCTTTGTGAATCTCGGGTGAAAGCGCTCTGGAAGTGCAAACATTATTGTACACAAACTCTGCGTTTAAAGCCCGTTTATAAAAAAAAACAACTCTAGTTTCATCTTGGTGTTGATCTCAGAAATCCTCAACTAAGGCCTCCTCTGCCTCGTTGCGTCCATACTGTGTCTTTCAAGTGTGGATCGTTATTACGAGTTTCTATGTATCTTGATGGACACATTTCAACTGGGATTGCATCAATTGATTGCTATTTTTGAAGGCTTCAGTTATGCTCGTTCCTAGTTGTTCTAACTCACTCATATGTTGCCATGCCACCGCCGCTTTTGTCTGCCGATTATTAATTGTGCTGTGAAATGCGGGGCGCTGCTGTTTACTTGACGGTTATGGTTGGGGTTTTATCGGTGTGCAAGTTGGTGTTGTGAGTTTATTTAATCGTGCAATCTTGCTTGTTACTGTTCACTTTTATGATCACGGTTAGGGTTCCATTTATGCACAGATTGTTGTTGTGAGTTTATCTGCCTTTTGATTTTACGCGTTGTTGTTGCTACGTTGATCAGTTCCGACGTTTGTTGAGTCGCAGGAATCCCACATCCAGAACTTGCAAGCTCACCGGGTACTTTCTCTCTATCTAGTGTTAGAGATAGGAGCCAGTGTTGGAGACAGGAGCCAATGTTAGAGATAGGAGCAGTGTTAGAGATAGGAGCCAGTGTTAGAGATAGGAGCCAGTGTTGGAGACAGGAGCCAATGTTAGAGATAGGAACCAGTGTTGGATACAAGAGCCAATGTTAGAGATAGGAGCCAGTGTTAGAGATAGGAGCCAGTGTCAGAGAGAGGAGCCAGTGTTAGAGAGAGGAGCCAGTGTTAGAGAGAGGAGCCAGTGTTAGAGAGAGGAGCCAGTGTTAGAGAGAGGAGCCAGTGTTAGAGAGAGGAGCCAGTGTTAGAGGGAGGAGCCAGTGAGATTATAATATTAAGCCTCTATATATCCCAGCATTCCGGTCATTCGCAATCCAGTGATAATTGTCGCCACAACCTACCCCAGGCTCGCAAACCCCCCCCCCCCGACACGGAGGAGTGGTAGAGTCCCTGCCATTGAGAATCTCGTTGCCAAAGGAACAGTTTTGTTCGTACCTGCGCTCACACCCATTAGAGGCCCCCACACACATTGTGATGGCATGTGTATGTACGCGCGTGTGTGTGTGTATGTACCACTGTGTGTGTGTGTACCACTGTGTGTATGTACGCGCGTGTGTGTGTATGTACCACTGTGTGTGTATGTACGCGCGCGTGTGTGTGTATGTACCACTGTGTGTGTGTGTACCACTGTGTGTATGTACCACTGTGTGTGTGTATGTACGCGCGTGTGTGTGTATGTACCACTGTGTGTGTATGTACCACTGTGTGTATGTACGCGCGTGTGTGTGTATGTACCACTGTGTGTGTGTGTATGTACGCGCGTGTGTGTGTATGTACCACTGTGTGTATGTTTGTACCACTGTGTGTGCGTATGTACGCGCGTGTGTGTATGTTTGTACCACTGTGTGTGTATGTACGCGCGTGTGTGTGTACGTGTGTGTGTATGTACCACTGTGTGTGCGTATGTACGCGCGCGTGTGTGTGTACGCGTGTGCGTATGTACGCGCGCGTGTGTGTGTACGCGTGTGTGTGTGTACGCGTGTGTGTGTGCGGTCCAGACTGGCGGTGCTGCACCACAACCACCTCGAATCTGCACCACAACCACCACGGCCACTCCACGGTGAGACGCGGGGCCCTGGCACCGCCAAGTGGGCCGACTGAAGGCGTCACTCGGGACGATGGGTGGGGGGTGTGGGAGGGGGAGAGACAATAGGAGGGTGTGGGGGGCCGGTGAGAGCGGGGGGAGAGGGGAGAGTGCGAGAGAGAGCGTGGGGAGCGGCGAGGAGAGCGTGGTGGGGGGGGGGCCGCGTTTGCTTGCTGGGTCGTGGCCCCTCCTCTCTCCTCCGTCTCCTCATTGCGAGTACGGCCGAGTCAACACTAATTAATAATAAATCAGAATCAACCAACTCACGAAGCGCAACCTCCGCGCCTCATCACGGACGAGACACCGAGGCGTAGCGACGAAACCTCACACAAGGGGATGGGGGGCGGGAGGCAGCTCGGCTTAAGCCGGCGCCAACCCGCCAGACACCGCTTTCCTTGTATATTTCGTTGTTATCGGACGAGTCATTGAAAAAGTTTGTATTTGTGGGAGGAAACCGGAGAACCCCGAGGAAATCCAACAAGAACCGGGGGAGAGAGAGCACACAAACTCCTCAACACACAAATGTGACCGTGGCTGGAATCGAACCGTGTCAGACTCTCTGCGAAGCGCTGATGTTATCGCTCCACAGACTCCCGCTATAACTGCAAACTACCTTGGTCTGTCGCACGACGTTTCCATCGCAGCGCTCCTTCGGGAAACTGAGCTGTTTAGTTCCTGACGAACCCCAGTGTTCCGTTTAAATCAGTGGTTCTTAACCTTGTTGGAGGTACTGAACCCAACCAGTTTCATATGCGCGTTCACCGAACCCTTCTTTATTGGAAAAATAAAATGTGATCACCTGCAGCCAGTGATGGCCAAGCGGAGCATGTCATCACGAATCATATGAGTGAGGTGTGTGTCTTGACCTCCACCGAACCCCTGAGACTGACTCACCGAACCCCTGGGGTTCGATCGAACCCAGGTTAAGAACCACTGGTTTAAATATATATCGGTGAATAACGGGGTGCGAGCCCAACAGAGAGCTGGGTTGAGATCGTGGTTCTTCAATGTCTCGTTCTAGGCGCCGAAACGTGGTGGCGTTCGGTCGACAACGCCTCGAGCCACAGCTGAGACCGCAAACTCTTAACAAGTCAAACCAGAATTTCGTTCACCGCTTTCTAAAGCCGTTTTAAAAATATTTGGCGGGTGGTCAATTGCTGATGAAAAAGTGCTGGAAAAACCCAGGCTCGGAAAGGGTTAAACCCCCCATGCAAAACCACAAAAGTGGCTGAATGGGCAGAGAGGGGAGATATGATGGGGGAGTTGTTTTAGACGTGAGTCCACTCCGTGTGTGTTCTCGTCTTCTTAAAGCCACACTTTGCGCTGCCGTGGGTGCACAGATGGGAGGCGAACACTTCAGTGAGCAATGAGTGGCCCTGTAGACCTTAAAGGGACACTAGTGGGCACGCCGATTAAGTGCCTTAAAGGGACACCGGCAAAATGGGCAGGCATCCCTTTAAGACCACGGGTTCGCCTCACTGCTGTGTTGGTTTGAATGAAAGCCGTTTGTTCTTAAAAACACACGTGCGGGAAGTTGAATGGATTGAAGTGTTTACTCATCTCATTGTCAGGAACCGCTTAGTCCTCTACAGGGTCGCGGTGAGCCGGAACCTATCCCAGCAGACACAGGGCGTAAGGCAGGGATATACCCATGATTGGGCGCCAGTCCATCACCGGGCACTGCGGGCAATTTAGTCTGCAAGCCAATTAATCTATGCAACAGCATGTTTTTTGAACTGTGGGAGGAAACCGGAGTGCCCGGCGAAAACCCACGCGGACACGGGGAGAGAACTTGCAAACTCCACACAGAAAAGCACCCGAGCCGAGATTCGAACCCGGGTCACGGTGGCTCCGCTCACCGTGACCCTATATAGGATTAAGCGGTTTCAGCGCGGTGGCCCAGTGGTTAGCGCTGACGCCTCACAGCAAGAAGGTCCCGGGTTCGAATCTCTTGGCTCGGGTGTATTTTTCCCTTACGCCCTGTGTTTCCGGGATAGGCTCCGGCTTCACCGTGACCCTGTATAGGATTAAGCGGTTTCAGATAACGAGATGAGAGATGAGTACAGGGATCTGAATGGATGCATTAATGAAAATGTAATAGCACGCTCCTTCCATTTAATTTTAAAAAAACTTCATCATAATACTGTTTAAACTAGAGTAATAAATATCATCAGGTTGTTTATATCATCGTCACCATAGTGTCAACAATAACACATTTACAGAGACACTGCCCCCCCCCCTCCTCGCAGCGCATTCTGGGTAACGCAAACCACTTCCCCTGAGTCGCAAACTTCCGCTTGTGGGTCGGGGTTCACCGCAAGCCCCGCCCACCACGTGCAACATGTCCGCGCCCATGGAGCTGCAGTGCTGGAAGGGAGACTGGGGTCTCCCGTGCGTGGAGCCGGGCGGCCTCACCGTCATGGTGAGCGGCGCTGCCGGGCGGCGCCGGCTCCGCGGGGGGAGGAGAGGCGAGCGCACGACGGGACTGCCGCGTAGCCAGCGAGTGTCGCGGCAGGCAGCGAGCGCCGGGGCATGGCGACGGGGGCAGAGGTGTCTGCCGGTGTCCCTGCGCTCTGACATTGAGTTCATGTTTGTCTTTACAGCAAACAACAGGTAGCCGGTGGGATTGTCAGCCCCAGCAGTGGGGGTCCTGCATTGTCTGTGTGTTGTGTGGCCACCCCCTCCCTCGTATCTCCGTGTCGACCTTCACACGCGCTGCTCGCTCACACAACTTAATCCTACTGTCTATGAAGTCTGCATGGGGGGGGGGGTCTCTCGTCGCGCAGTCTTGGGTATCCTCTATGTGCACTGAGCCGACAATGGATCGTTAGGTGCGATGTGTTAAAATTACCGCTGGGGAGACAAAGGCGGCTGTGCGTGGTTCCGTTCCCGATAGGTGCTCGCTGCCATTGCTTGCCCCAGAATTCTGCCAAGGTTATATTGGGGCTGTTTGTCTGGGGTTACTTGAGGGCATGCGGGAGTTGTTACGCGGAGCCAAGCGTTTCACCAAGGTTGATCAACCTGATTCGGCCGGGCAGGCTCCGAACCGGTTACAACCAGAACCAGGCGCTACCCGATCCCTTCCGACTCGGACCTGTCGGCGCTACCCCCGAATATTCGCGCTAGAGTGCTCGTCTAGCTTTGCCTTCCGAGATTTGTTCGTTTTCTCGTGGATTCACCCGCCCCCCCCGCCCCCCCCCCGCCCCCCAATTCTAGGCTTACGCCAAGTTCGCAGGAGCTCCCCTTAAGCTGCAGAGGACCAACAACCCCTGGTGGACGCCGACAGGTCATTGCGCACGCACAAAGTTGACTCCAGATATGTATAGCAATAAGGATTAAGGACCTGTGCCTATTTATTTATGTGGATATACAGTAACATGAATGTATGAAAACAGGCAAATCCTATGACAGCTCAGTTATTTTTACATTTAATTAATTAAGTGCAGTGACTATTATCTGGCCAACCTATATTAAGTCCTATAAACGCTGACAAGGTAATCAAGAATAATTCATTACTGAATTCATTACAGTATGTATTCAGGGATCGGTTTGTACAGTGCTCTGTGCAAGTGGGTTTGTGAATTGATTCTGCAGATCTCCTGAGTGTTTTCCCCTCTTATGTGTCGTGGGTTTTCTCCAGGCTCACCATTTTCTCCCACATTAAGCCAAGGAATAATTGGTCGAACAGTGTAACACAGGACCCTCATGGAAAAAAAAACAAACAATTTTGAGACTGCGTTCCATACGAGCATGTTTTTTTTTTCACAGGAAGCTTGCCGGTGTTCAAGTCGGGCAAGGATGTAATAATAACGCAACCCTTACAAATCCTGGACCACCTTAGAAAACAGGTGCAGTGCGTTAGTTTATCTAAGAGCAGTGCAAATAATACTAATGACGATGTGGGAAAAATATATATAATTAAATGTAGTCAGAATGTGGGACTTTTGACCCAATGTTTACCAGCAGACTTTAAATAGGAAAGCTCCTACCTGGTTGTGATTTTTTTTCTATTGGCTGATTTTCTCGGCAACAGCTTTACAAAGTTTTTTTGTACCTTTTGTTGTTAAGCTAGATATCTGAATAAAATGTTACTCTCTTGCCCAGCTTACAACCAAGTTGTTTGGTTTTGTGATTTTACCAACATGTATGACATTGTCAATATTGGAGCACCTAGGTCATGTCAGCGACTTAAAACATTTAATTGATCTCAACACATTAACTTGTGGCTGTACCGCTTTTTTAGAATTTCAACGCTGATTACGGCCTCTCTCCGAAGGAGGGTGCCGACACACTTGCCTTCATCTCCCTCATCCAGCAGAAGCTCCTGCCAGCCCTCGTAAGAACCTGCTGAGCCGTCACACGATGCAGCAAAATAGCGGTGAACTCAAGGTTATCCGCGAGAGCGACTCGTAACGTGTGGCACACGGGTCTTGCAATGCAGGGGTCGCGGTCCGATTAATCTCTCCAGATCGCCAGCTGTACTGGACGTATCTCTTCTGCCTGTCAATCCGGCGGTATTTAAGGGCACATCGCTGTTAGTCGGCGGATTGTGTGTGGTGGAGGAAGGTTTGTGTACTCCCACCAATTTCCAGATACTTTTTCTTGCATGGACGTCAGTGATTCATTGTTTGTTTGTGACACGGGAGGACACAATAGGTTACCCAACTCGTTTGCAAGGCAGTTTCATGGTGCATCAGCAAAGAATTATTGTTGATCGATAGCATCACAATGATTGTTTAGTATTGGGGCTACCAGACATTACAACGCGAGAGCACTCGATATAAACTGCTCATTAAGCATTCAAACCTGCTGCTCTCTCCCATCGCGCACGCACGCGGGGTGCAGACGCACGCCATGTGGCTGGACCCCGTGAACTACGTGGAGCTGACGCGGCCGTGGCACGGGGAGGCCATCCCATTCCCGCTCAACTTCATCCTCCCCAACCGCATGCACCACGCGGCCGAGGAGAGGCTGCGGCAGATGTGTGGCGGGGATGCTGACCCCATGGACGAGGTCTGCCAGACAGAGGTAACCGCGCGGGTGTCAGCGGTTTCTTTCCCGGAGTCCGAAGACACGCGGCTGCTACTGCTGCCCAAGCTAACTGTCCTGATTAAATTGTCTCTGGTGTACTGAGATGTTGTACCTTGCTTACCCCTCCCTGCTGGACAAGAGTTAATATGAGCTACACAGCTCAACAGTTCCTTCCAGCTTAAATATAAAACTAGTGACTGGGCGGTGGGGCGCCTGTGACGTGATTAAGGCTGATCCTCACAGAACGAAAGACCTGCCTGAGACGGACGGGTTCATGCCTTGAATGCCTTTCTTTGTGGTGTGTGTTCTTCACCTGTTCTTTGTGGGTTTACTGGAGGTTCTCTGGTTTTCTGCCAAAACTAAAAAACATGTATTAATTCCTGGCTCTATAACATCGTACTACATATGAAGCAGTGTATGGTGGGTAGACGCTGGCAAACCACGTGGCTGACTCTGCCCCGTCTGTGGTTTAGTCGTGCCTCTGAGCCGCTCTCTCTTCAAATGGACAACTTCGATTTGAAATGAATACACGCCACACGTTATGAATTGTATTTAAAAGACAAATATGACCCTCTCGCCATCTGTAGCCTTTAACGGACTGCTGTCGGGGGCAACTGATTGCTGTTAGCAAGTGCCTATTAAGGCCGGCTCAGCGCACTGAGGGAGTGGTGTAGCCAGAACTGCGCCCGACCGCCTTTGTCTCCCCAACGGTGATGTTTACAAATAACCGCATTGGTTAATCATTTAAGCCCGAGTTGAACGAGCGGATGCCTCGTAGCGGTTAACTTATTCATTACCGGGGCCAAGCCGCGAGTGGAAATCTAACCTCGGGTCGCCGTTTTTGTAGTACACTGCGCTAACCACTGCGCCACCTCTCCCTAGTCACGGCACTTGGGCTTCGCGAGCGCGAGCACGACAGTGGATTCAGCTTGGTGGTGCAGCTCAGCTGGTACCAAGCACTAGAACAATGACTTGATGATGGCTTCCCATGCCACGTGGCTCGTGGAGAGTAATTGACGAAATTTCACCATGCTAAGCAACGCACACAGCACTGCACAACAATAAGAGTCCACTGCACCTCCCTCTATTTTACACAACTTAGCAGAGCCTCTGCCGCTGCCTGAGACAACCTTGCATGAATGGCGGTCACCCATCCAGGTGCTATCCAGGCTCACACTGGCTTAGCTTGCGTGCCCTGAGGGCATTGGGCACAATCCAGTTGACAGTCGAAGAACAGATTAACCCTATAATAATAATAATAACACTTTTTGAAAACACTTTTGTTGGTTATTTTTATAATTCAAATGGCAGTAAAAAATGGTAGTCATTTTCAAGATCGTGTATTATGTTATGAAGTGAGTTTAAATATGTGGATCGTTTTCTAGTTAATGGAATTGACGTTTTGTTTTCTCTTTAAATTCAGATTTACGAGGAAGCAAAAGACTGCCTCAACCTCCTGTCACACACGTTGGGCGACAAGGAATACTTCTTCCGCGACTCGTAAGTAACGGGTGCGTGTGGTGCAATCTGGATATCAGCACAGTCATTGGGAGGGAGTGGTGTCGTGTCCTTATATCAGTAGCGTGCATGTATTAAAAGTTTTACTCCTCCCTTTCCACTCACAGCACCGTTGGAGTGTATGTGTCACCTGAACTTGTTTGACTTTCAGTTGAACTGTTCTGACATTGTTGTTGACGTGCCGTTCTCTCCACAGCTCGGATTTGTAAAAAAAAACCCCTAAAAAACGTAACTGTTGCTCATTTGCCGTTCTTATGTCGTTGTTGTTTACGTGCCGTTCTCTCCGCGGTTCTGTGTAGCGCTTTGTGACCCTCGGGTGAAAAGCGCTCTATGAATGCAATTGTTGATGATTGCTTCGAAAAGCTGCTCTCTTGGAACGGCCGCGTCGATCGCTCCCTCTCTCCACCTCGCGACGTTTCGCCTCACACGTTAGAGGCATCCCTGTCACATAGAGTGGCGCAGTGGTAACTTCTGTGTCTCTCAGTAAGTCCTGCACAAAGAGGATCGATTCCCACCTCGGGTGCCTTTCTATGTGGACTTTGTGTATTCTCTCCCCCTATTCTGCGTGGCATTCTTCCAGGTTCTACGGTTTCCTCCCACAACAAAGAAAAATAATTGCTCGATAACATTGTAATAAATAGAAAGCTGTGTCTGGCGGGTTGGTGCCCGCTCACCCCTGGCTGACCTCTCCCCTCTCCAGTTTCCTCGCTGTGCCTCCGTATTTGTTTCGCGTCCATGGCAACGCGTGGAATTGGCGAGACACGTTACTAATTTTATTATTGATATCAATATTTGAGATCAGGTCCCCTTGGTGCGACCACTGTTGAGGTACCAAAAAAACCGAGGACACCGCACAGGATGACCTCCTCGCAATCCTACCGGAGGCGAGCGCTGCACAGATAGGCGATGAGTGGTTTGTTATATTCGTGACTGGCTAATGACGGATATATTAACGTTCCAGGAAGACCCGATTTTTGAGGACAGCGGCTACCCCTGATAGAGCTCATCCTGTGAAAAAACAAGACACGTGGCAGCGGGAACGCCCCACCGTACGGAAAGATGATCAGGGGGCTGCCGTACATGAACACTCCTCCCGGCTCCGAGGCGTCGCTCACACCCGTCTCGCCCCCCCTCGTGTGTAGACCCAGCACGCTGGATGCTGTGGTTTTGGGACACGTGGCACCACTGCTGCTTACGCCACTGCCCAGCGCCAAGCTGCAGCAGCACCTCAAGGGGCTGGACAACCTGTGCCGCTTCTGCCAACGCATACTCACGCAGTACTTCCCAAACGACGAGCAGGGTAAGGATAGGCGGGGCGGCGGGGCGGGTGAGCCGGTGGGTGGGTCGGTGGGCCGGTGGGTGGGATGGTGCAAAATACTGCCCCACAGTCCTGAAATAGTGCCGCAGCGAATTGGTAGATCTAACGGTATTCCGAACAGAATCCCACGGCTGAGCCTGGCAGATGCTTGAGCCCTATGCTCCTGTCGTTCTTGTCATTGCGCATCACTCCTGCCATCTGCCGTCGTGGCCAGAGCTGTACTACCGCCAGCTGACCAGACAGACCCTCCTCTTCCACAGACGGCCCACAGAGCAGAAATCGCCAGCAACAGCGGCGGCCTGCGGGCCGGTCGGCGGCGGCCCCGGCGGAGGCCGACTACGAGCCACACAGGCTGCGGAACCAGGTGCTATCGCTGTTGGTGGCTGTGGGGGCCATGGTCAGCTACGCGCTGTTTCACGGCCTGCTGACCATCGAGCGTGTCGGTGATGCCGAAACGGACACGGACATCCCCGTCGAGATGTATTCCGACGATGGTGACGGGGATGATGAGGGAGGCGACAGCTAAGCAATGAATTGGGGCGAACTCAAAGTGACAACTGCGGGATGGATAGTATTAGAGTAATAATGATAATTATTATTTATCTGGAGAGGCTTTTGTGAGTGAATCTTTGGTGTTCGCTTACAAGACGATCTTGTTTGTTGAGATGTTACGATGTAGTCGATTCCTTTTTTTTTGTGAGAGGCAATGAGAGACCTCTCTCTCGCTGTACAACCGAGCCACACCAGGGCCATGCCGCCGCCAGCACGTGCAGCACGTGGAGGTGACGCGGGGACGTTGTGTTCCGGGTGCTGTTGTAACGAAGGCATCGTTAGCCCTTCCCCTTGCTGTGATTGTCGCCAAGCCAGATTCAGTTGTCTGGTAAGCCCAGCTTTTCATGGCTTGGTTTTGGCTCAACACAGTAAATAGCCAGTGGAAAACCATCTGTACCATAAAGGTTCTGCATTGGCTCGGTTCGAATGTACCAGTGGGAAAAGAGACAAGTATTGGGGGAAAAAAAGTGCTCACTAAAGGGATAATGTGGGAATTTGTACATAGGTCAAAAACTTTGTTGTGTTGCAGTCTGGTTATTATTGTTCTACGAGGTTAAGTCTCAAGTCAATCTGTGCGATCTGTTCACCTTACCCCTAAAACTCCTGGGTAAGGCCCTCACCACCACAGTTACCCACTTCTTAATCTGTGTTCCCATCTCACCTCCAGTCAACAAGGGACAGACTTTTTATTTTTACGTTTACCAATATTTGCCAATCATACGTAAAAAATAAATGTGAATTCCACGGCTGTTGAATGACTAAGCTTGTAAGCTGGACAGTGTTGAGAGGAGGGGCAGGATTATTGTTTGGCAGTTTCAGGATAACACTTCCATGAGATTGCATGAACCACACGAGTGGTTATTAACGTCAGTAATTGGAGGCTCTGTGCCTGCCTTGATCTGTTAATTTACTTGTACGCATCTGCATGCATATAAATACTGGCTGCAGAATCTAGTTTCTGCCTCGAGCATTTGATGTGATTGGATCATTAAAATACTGCAGCCATGAGTCTACTTGCACGGACAGAGCAAAGTGTAAGTGGTGTGAACCTTCTCGTAACTACATTCGCTGACAATCCATTGAACTATGGAGTGGTGGGGGGGTCGATCAAAGCACCCCTAATGACCTCAAATTCCGAGCATCGATCGAATCTGCAGGCTGGTGTCTTTGCTGAATACCAGACGCTGAGACACGTCTCAAATTCCCATTCTCGGAGAGACATCACAATACATGCCTCTAATTTACCAATTCTCCTCCGACCAAATTAGTGGCTAGAAAAGTGCCAAACAACGTGCGGTGTAGGCTGACACCACGTCGGAGAACTACACAGTACAACTGTGAAAACCTAAGCAGTATACTTGTGCTAACCAACGCAGGCTCTAGACTTGTGCAGTTGCAGTTACTGAGCTAATGGCAAAGCAGGTGCGTGGCCGCGACGGTCATCTAAATTTGATCGCCGGGATTGGGGTCATTGCAGAGCGGAACAACTTAACTGCGGATCGGGGAGGGGGGTAGTTTTTATTGTTGTTGAACTTTTTTATTGATGTCGTTTCTCATCCGCTCGGGAAGGGAAAACGCACTGTCCAATAACGATTCGCCACGGCGAAAAGGATCGTGCGATACGATTTTGCTTCGCGAGCGAACGCGATGCTGCGCGTGTGCACGACGACCATGAATCCCATGGGATGTAAGGCCGGGTGCCGGGTGCACACCTCCAGTTGTCCAACGTGATTGCAACATGAAGCCGTGGGAATCCCAATAAACCCCATCAATGACAGGATACAAGGAACACGGTTGGATGCACGCAACTGAATCGCGAATATGTGAATGCCCCTGCAGCCAGTTGCTTACAAGACAAACTTTTTCAAACTAGCAGTTCATATTTATAGCGACTTATTTTAATTGTACTGCATAGTTGTGAACCATGGTCATGTGGGTGGAATGATTCTGTAAATGGCAGGACCAGACACGTCAGCTTCTTCAGACATATCCTTGTGCAACTACTTAGATGTCGACAAAGCAGTTGCAAGCAATGATTAAGTGGCACGATTTCCAGTGTTGATTTCGTTGCATCACTGAATTGTTCAGGTGCTGACCTCGCTTTAGGACATTATTTACATGCTGGCCACACCACCGTGCAGGCACTACTCTGTAAAAGTATCAGACTGCTTCGAGCCAGCTCAGGTTTTAATCGTAAACCTACACTCTGGTGTAGCTGCAGCGGAGACAAGCGAGGCATAGGTTTGGTTTTTTTTTTGAGCAGTTTGCAGCCAGTCACACGTTACACACCTAACAACCTACCTGATGCAATTCTGAAAATTCCAGAGCTGCTCCTGTATAGCTTCATATTACAACATAAAGACTTTGAGTACAAACCGATGTCTGCGTGTTGTCATTCTTTAAAGGTGAACACAGCACGTTTTGTGAATCACTCCCACGCTCTCTACTTGTTCCCTTTTGCACAGCATGCCCGGTGCTACACTGTAAATGTACACAAGTGTGCTGCAGTGTATATAACAATGCGAGTACACTTTGTACAGGTTCTTGGGCAACCAAGCTACTGTGATCGAATGTGCACACGTATTCTCCCTTTTGTCAATCCACTGCTGAATGAGGACCTCCCTTGTACCACGTAAGTTGTGGATAATTTTATCATGCTGGTCAGTGCAGGTTGGGGACCGTGTGTAGCATATGTGTTGGTGCATAGTAGAGTACAATAATGGTTACTGTGCCACAGCAGCCTACAAAACTTGTTGTATTCATGTTGGCCACCAGTCTCCAAACTACTTACCCACGAGATCTGTGAGTTGGTTATACACGCCCGTGTGTATAAGGGCTGAAATAAAGGGCGTTGGAAAAGCCCAAGTACAAAATGGATAATTTCACAAGTGGGATGCTTAACGTGGCGGTTCGCATTAACTGATCTGAAGACGGGGACAGAAGGAGTTGGTCTATATCATGGTGCCATGGTTCAATGTAAGCTTATTATCTGTCCTCGCTTAATCATGGAAAGGGTCGCGGTGAAGCCGGAGCCTCTCCTGGCAGACATCAAGTGCAAAGCACGGCTATGCCCAGGATGGAATGCCAGTCCTTCACTGGGCATGAGGGGTAATTTAATCAGGCCAATTAACCTAGCGAGCATTTCTTTTGACTGGGAGGAAAATGGAATAGCGAAAACCCTCGCAAAACGGGCACACAGGAAACTTCACACAAGGCAACCGAGCTTGGAATTAAACCTGGGACCTTCTAGCTGTGAGAGACCAGCGCTACTCTGCATGACCATGCCCCCCAATATTAGTCTTCCATTAGACTGCTTTAAGGCAGCGTTTTTGTTAACTGATAAAGTGTGTAACCACAAAGCCCTCATCGTTACACTAAGATTTTTACCTCAGTTGTTAAATTATGAATACTAATGTATGGGCAATTGTCGATCCACTGCTAGATTGAAGGCCTCACCATGCTGCAAAAGAATGCGCCAAAATGAACATCTTATAATCTAAAGTCGCAACCTTTTCTGCCACTGATTGTGAACATGTCAATCATGGTGGTGGCATGGAGACCCTTCATTAGGCAATAAAGGCAAAATATGACTGCAAGGACAATGTGAAACAAGGTTAAGTGATGTTAAACAAAAAGATTTCATTACGAAAATCCGCTATATCGTACCCTTTATTTAATCAACTCCATGTTACCGTTAAACCTTCACCAAAAATAAACATTGTCGATCAATTTAGGCTAAGTAGAAAACAAAATACAATATGTACACGTTGTAAATCACAACACCTGACGCGACTGTCGGACGCAGTATAGTTTTTTTAAACAATCGTTGGCGTGACAACACCTGCTCGGCAAGCGGAACGGTGTCGCCGCTAGGTGGCACTGCACACTTAAAAAACGCGGTGTGGTAGGTTACGAAAGGGGTTAGACGGTCATACTCGGGGGGTCAGACGGTCATACTCGGGGGGTCAGACGGTCATACTCGGGGGGTTAGACATGCCTCCTTTGTCAGTGCAATCACAACTGGTTTGGCAAATCCTCAAGTATTCCTCCACATACCGTCACCGCAAGCTCGGTCACGTTTCTGCGGCGGTATCTGCCGTCGCATTCTCATGTACAATTACAAGACGTTAAGTACAAACTTTTGTAGCATTTCCAAACGCAGGCGCATGGTGAAGCGTTCCTTTAGTGAATGTATAAAGTGGCTTTTTTTAAAATCATAAAATATACAAAAAATAACCCAGTATTATATTTGTATACTTTAGCAGCAAATACTGTAAGTTGATTTTGAAGAGAAACAAGTATTTTTTTTTCAAAATTCCAACACATTTAGCCCTTGCAGTGGGGATCATTTCTTGCCAGAAGCTCTGCAGAGTAGAACAAAAACACAAGATATTCCATCATGAATCGAAACAACTGGGTCAGACTTCACAGCCGAATGTAGCACACAAGCTCCAATGACTGACCCCAGGTCTGTCTGTGCTGGCCACCCCCACCTCATGTGCCATGCTCACCTTCATAGGTCCTCGCTAACAACACTTGCCCCAACAATCTGTTAAGGCTATATGGGGGATGTTTGTCTTGTGAATGCAGCTCACCAGGCTAGAGCATGACAGGCTTGTCACGTGTGCTGTCCTGCACATAAGAGGTGAAGCGCCGCAGGAAGCGCGGGTACTCGCGCCTCGCCACCGTGCGCATCACCGATGCTGGTGCCCAACCGCCAGGATTCACTGTGGCATAGCGGACAAACGTACACACGCGCGCGCTGTTACAGCCGCCCAATGTTCAAATGTAATGGTGTCCCGCATCCACAAAATGGCAACAATGTAGATATTCAAAAACTCTATTGGCAACATCGTAATCCAACTCGTTTTGAGACTCGTACCGCAGCCAGCACAGGTAGCCAGATGATGAACATTCGTAAACTCCCACAGCGCATTTGTACGCCATGACATACCGCATACGCACAACAGCAACGCTGCGGAATCACACAACTCGGCGAACACCGGCGAGGTGGCCAGGTGGCTATAACGTCCAAATGCCATGTGGGAACACAGAGCCAGTACCGCTGAGATCCTGGGTTTGATTCTGAGTTCTTCATTGTTGAGAGTTAACCGTATTGGCTCGGTCAGACACAAATCAAACCAAAATCGTTACATTTTATTTTGATGCCATGCACGTTCCCCACCACTTTACCATTGGCCACGTAGGTGATCCGGCACTGCAGGTGCTCCCGACGGGGGCCGTCCGGCAGAGCGTCGGGATCCACAAACGTCTGACAGATTATGGCGACGTTGATCTTGGCGCGAATTGCCTGGCTCGTCACGGGCACACCCGGGTGCTCCACGGAGAAGTTGCATGTGATCCAAGTGTCGTGTGCACCGACACCCCCTTCGTTATCGTTACCACTGCCACGGTAACCGGGTGGAGCGAGAGATAATGCAGCTGGAACCGGCACATTCTTGAGGCACGAGAGGAAGAGTATGTCGCGCTGGGAGGCTGGCCACACGCGCTGTTGGCGGCACAGTCGGGAGGCATGGAACACATTAGTTTATTTGGCGCATATTAATTAAAATAACAATTGTTAATAGAAATTATTATCATTATAAATTACAATTGCAGCCAATTTCACCCAGAGGCCCCATAGTGCTGCAAGAGGGAGGGTGGGAGGAGGCAGCCACACTGACAGCCGACACCAACCCATTAGACACTGCGTCTTTGTGTATTATGATGGTATCGGCTATCCATTTATTTTTAGATGTGGGAGGAAACTGGAGAACCTGGGGGAAACACACGCAAAACAGGGGGAAACACATAAACGCCACACAGAAAGGTGCCTGAGGTGGAAATCAAATCATCTCGGACAGGAGGTCATTGCTGTGAGGCAGATGCTACCACTGCGCCACGTGCCGCCTCTCTTTGCTTAACCAAGCTGAGCACACAAGTGTTATTCTAGATGAGATAGGGCTGTGAAATGTCTCAAGTTTAAGTCTCATCAAAATGCTTAATTAGTTTCCTGCATACATATACTCTCAGCTAGAACAGCAACAACCGTCATTCGCTATTTATTGGCGGTGACATCACCACGGTGCTTGTGCCAGGCCACGTGTACTTTTGAGGCCACTTGAAGTGTCGAAGGCTCACCGACATGACGTCATGAGACAGACTTAGATAACTGGCAGGTGCCCCACCAATGATCCATACTCTCCAAAATTATGGCTATACACACACACATACGTATATACTTACTCACGGTCAAGTGTACTCGCATTATTGTATACAAAAGACAAAGATATCATATATTTATCTACAATCATTGTGCGGGTAAGTGCCGATTTTGCATGATTTCCTGCAGTGTTCAGATATGAGAAGAGAAAGATCGTTTGGGATCAGTGGCAACTCCAAGGTCTGGTAGACTTCCAGTGAAAAGTAAAAATGCAGGAGCTAAAGGTCCAACTGCTGAAATCTTAGGCGAGGGTACACCTTTTTGCCGATGAAAAGTATTCAAGTTTTGCCAACATTTAGATGGTTAACTCTGAGCAAAAACGATAAAATCTGCACGTACACAACCCTTATATAAGCACAGTTGTGTCATAACCATACACATACACGTTTACACTGCACTGGCGCTGGAATGGCAACAACATTCGTTATCAATACCCGCTTAATCCTGCACAGGGTCGTGGGGAGGCCGGAGTCTATGCCAGCCGACAGAGGGCGCAAGGCGGGGGAATACCCAGGATGTGACGCCAATACATCGCAGGGTGCACGTTTTAGAGCAATTTACTCAGCAGCCCAATTAACCTAAGCAGCAGTGAGTCTTTGGACAGTGGGAAGATACCAGAGAATAAAAGATCGAATAGAAATTGACATCTTGTTCATAAACCAATCATATAATAATGTATAAAAGTTGAGATATGTTTGGTTCACACAAGCGAAATAATAATAATAACGAAGATTTTTGGCTGCTATCAGTTCTGGCCACGTTCACTTCAATTTAAATACCTTATACTATGTACTTATATGTGTACCTTGTGCATTTGATGGACGAGCAGTGTATTGGCTGAAAGAATCTCCACGACTTTCAAGCTTTCAAGGGTTGCTGCAATGTAAGGACGGTTCAGTCATTAAAATTAAAAGACGACAAACCATAAGCACAGTTAACTTTAATTCGAAGGCTTTCGTGACCAAAGTATGTCAACGTTGAAAAAACGTGCCATACTTTACCGAGTGGCTGTCGTCGGGTTGCGGAGGATTTACGACAAACATTTTTTACGTGACCTAACCCAAAACATGGAATCTATTCATAACCAAAGTTGTAAATGTTATTATTTTGTAAAATTTCACAGCAATGAAGTAAATCATAGAAAGTATAATTACTAGTAGGTAAGGCGTACGTTGGACAAATTAAAATGAATGCATTAAAAATAACATGAGTTTTTCTTTGAATACGCTTGGAGCTTAATAATGAATAATCTTAAATAAACTGCAAAAGTCTTCTTTAGTATAGCATTTGAAAAATACAGATGAGTTCACAACTGTATGTTGAATTTGGAGAAGACATCTGTTGGTGTATGAGGGAGGGGATTCCAAGCCATGATCGGTGATGCCAGGCAGGGGATTCCACGTCGCCAGTCAATGATTGACTTGCATAGCCTCATGTGGAGACCCACATACTCGCGTAGAGACCCGCAGACTCGTACAAAGACCCACACCATGCAACATTACATGAACAAGGGATTGCATTTTATCTCAGTTACAATCATATTATTCTTTAATTTCCCACTCATGGAGGAGGACACTGCATCTCCCACGTGTGGTAAAGAAACCAGGATCATTGGATCCTCAGTAAGTGGCTCGTTAGGGAACGCGTGGTGCGCAGACCGTATGAACCGGGGAAGCCGTTGGGCTCGAACCTCTGCAACACGCCGACAATGCGCCGTTGCTCGGCCGCGCTGAGCGTGGTGTGCAACTGCCTGTTGTAGTTCTTACTCTCCCAGTCGTTGCGGTACTCAACGTCCCAGAAGTAGTGGCACACCTCGCGGCCTGTCACGCCGCGCACACAGTGCGTCGCCTTCAGCGGGTCCAGCACCACGCCGTTCTCCTCCTCCTCGCGGCGGTACACCTGCCCCCATGCGGCATGGTACAACAACTTTAAGGGGAGATGCAAACCCACAAATAAAGGAGATCTTTGTTGAGAGGCAACTAGACTGTACGGCTTGTCCAACAGGTTGGTAAAGTTTCATTGATGTATTTTTTACTACTAATAAAATCACAGCTTTGTTTTAGTAAAATCCATGTAGAATTACTCTAGCATTACATCTATACTCAAATAAGATATATGATCCCAATTTTGCTTAAGGTGGCATGTGACTAAGAATACAATCAGATGTCTCGCACACCAGAACAAGTCTCTCCCCAACCCTACCTTCTTATAATACTAGCATTAAGATGTTTATTTCTGGAGCTGTGTCTGCCTTTTGAAAGCTAAAGCTCCATGGCCATTGGCTTTATGTATCCAAAATTAATATCAATATTTTATCAAGGTCAAAGCAATTGATGGTTGGTGGAGGGGAGCCCCTCTTTTCCCAGTGTTTACAAATGTCATTCACCTATGTGTGGTTTATCTGCCTTTAGTAAGCAACAGATAGGGGTGGCAGGGTGGTGCAGTTGTAACATCTGCACTTCACAGAAAGAAGAAGGTCCTGCCTGAAGCAGTTACATTCCCACCCCGGGCACAGTTTTGTGTGGAGTTGGTGTGTTCTCCCCTGTTCTGCGTGAATTTCCGCTGGACTCTCCGATGGCTTCCCATGGCCGATAAAAGGTGAATGTTGGTGCCGGCTAACTGTTTGGCCACTTTCCCTGCACCTCTGTGGTTTTCTGCAGGGCCTTAGGACTTTTGGGTAAAAGTTGCTGCTTTATAATAGTTCTCTCTTCGAACAAACACCTATGCCCTTGAACGAATACTGCGTGCATTATACATAAATCTGACTTTAAATTGATACTATAATGCGGCAGAACAAGTTGCACACACTCGCACCTTCATCTCGCCTTCCTCCACCAACAGTTGCCAGTTTGCGTCGCCGCCTACATCCTGCAGGGAGTACTGCATGTGTCTCTGGATCACCTCATCCACCTATAAGCGCAGACATCACCACAGCAACGTCACGTCAATGCCAAGTCAATCGTTCTAATTTTAACACATTCCAGTTATGGTTGAACTCATTCATACAATAGCTCTACTCATCGGTATATTAAGGTGCAATCAGGGCAATAGCACGTTTTCAATTCACGGCCCTAACCTGTAGATCTCTTGACCACTTTTGGCAAGATATGCAGATTGGGCGTCTATTTTTTAATTGTGCCTGAAGACATACTTGGCCAATAATGCTTTTTAAAAAGAAGAGGCTTTACCCATTTTTTTGGCATTAAGTGTTAAAAACACCATACAGACACTTTTAGTAAAGTGTCAAGTTTGCAAAAACCACACGTTTGTGGTAAAGGCTGCAAACAACATGCTTTGACAACATATGCATTGTCCTTGAAATTGATTGGTCGCCTCAATGCTAGCCAGATAGTGTGTCGTCCTGAGCTGATTACAGGCAGAGTGCACGCCATGCTCGAGAACATGTGCAAGCAGATTTGTTAGAACTATTTCTGAGATGCCTGCAAGTGACCTCTTATCCACACAATAGCAAGCATACATTCCAACATGCCACAATGCTACGGAGATGTATTTAGTTGTATGAAAGATTAACCAAATATTTTCTTAGTTTTACAGACTTATCCATGTTATGAGAAACTTTTTTTGGTGGATTGTGTGCATTCATTGGTAACTGGGCTGACAATATTAACTTGCAACACTTGAGAAACAATATTAATCACAACTCTGTGTATGTACCCAAACGGGTCTACGTGAATTTATGCATCTCTACAGATATGAGTGTCTATGTAGGTCCACGGCTCTCTACGTAGGTGTACTGATCTTAAAACAAGTACACCGGTTTCTATATAATGGACCTAGACAACCAAATGGTTGCACTTGAGACTGGTTTCAAATACGGGTGGCAGTAACATATTTAAACACAATGACTCATGGGTCAGAGATCACCGCTCCGAATCATGAGCCACTCATCCACTTCCAGCCACATCATATTCACGCTGATTTAATCAAACATCTTAATTGGACATGAGTTAGAAGGAGAATGGCAGGACCAAGGTTACCACCTGCTGTGTGTAACGATGCTGGCCGGTCGTCGTGAACAACTCCGGGGAACTCACTGGTGACAGTGGGTGATTCCGCGATCTCTCCACTTGGTACTTAAAAACAACAGAACGCAGCAGCAGTAGCATCCTTTACGAAACATCACGAAGGAGAAGGACTCAACGTGACTATCCTGAAAGCTGCTGTGGAGAACAATTCTCATGCATCGAGCCATGAAAACCTATATCAGTATGTCTATTCTAAACACACTGACATAGAAGAATGTGTACAAAGCCCTATATTAATACACCGTGTGATGATGGTGTCCCTACACCGTGTCGGTCATGGGGGTTGTCTGGCTATACTTCACCACGCTGGTCAGTGCAAGTTGGTTTAGGGGTGTGCCCTAGACCAGTTTAGATTTCACTCGCCACTGCTATCATCTGTGGCTAAGACTTGAACTCGGGGATACCAGGTTCAGAGCACAATGCGCCAACCATTAACTCTACGTTGAAATGAATAAAACGTCTTAATGCATTAGCATTAACAATGTATACTCTCAGACCCCTATGATCGAATCAGCGGCCACCGTTAGACTGTTAATGCACTGCTAGATGACAGCTTTCCTATGTCGGGTGGCTCAAGGGAGTTTATTTCACCACACTTCACGATACTAGCCAGTGCGGATGGGTGAGGGTGAAATGCCAAGCAGTACAGTACAACCATGGATTGTGCTGCTCTATGCTCGCCAATACGTAGCCTTGCAGCATATAACAGCCTGTGTGTGCAGAGCTCAACCCTGATTAACTTCCAAGATTTAACGAAACCGGGCAAATTCCGCATTATGGAGTCATAGCTTTAATGTAACATTTGCTTAGAATTTGGATATATCATGACTATTATTCTCACACGCACTATTCAATACTTGTACGCTGAGCATAAGAAGTTGAAATGATTAATTCTTAGTTAGTGCCAACACAGCAGGCTAATGTACATATTAGTATACGTAGTCTGCCTGGAATCATCATCATTATCAATACCCCCTTAATGCTGTACAGGGTCACGGAGGGCAGTTCAACAAAATCAACCGCTGTACAGCACTTATATGCTCCCCACGTCTATGCTCCCAGTCTTTAGCATCTGATCCCAGCCAGAGTGAAGTATATGGGGTTACACAAAACGTACAGCCTGCACGGCATCGGAAGGCTCACATTCAGCAGTGGATTAACAGAAGGGATGTACGTGTGCATGCAGTGTACGTGTGCACAGTTCGCTGGTACCTGTTCCTCGATTTTATCTTGCCTATCCAGAGCGGCTTCCACTGCATCAAAAAACTCATCGTCCTTAATGATGCTGTTGGGCCCTTCCTGTATGACAAAACATACAGCGATAAACAAACAAATAGTAGACCAATAGGAGAGTTGGATCAGAGGAATTCAAATTGAGTATCGAAAATATTATATAGTATGAGCATGTAGCAGCAAAGCCTCAAGTGAGTCTTCATTCTTAAGGGGTCTCTCCTGGCTCCCAGCCCCAAAGTGAGCTCCGTTGCTATCCCTGAGTCTCGACAGTAATGGTCGATTTCGGCGGCAGGCTGGCGCAGTGGTAACATCTGCACCTCACAGAAAGAGAGCCCTGCACGACCAATCGATTCCTACATCGGGCACCTTTCAGTGTAGAGTGTGTGTTCTCTCCCTGTTCTGCATCAGTTTCCTCTGGGTTCTCCAACAACTAAAAAACACTAATTGTCTGACAAGATCACAATGTATAGTAGTGTCGGGCAGGTTGGCCCCAGCTGACTGTCTTGTTAACTTTACCCCCCCCCCCACGGTTTCCTCACACTTTGTATTTGTGTTCAGCCCATGACCAGTTGTGGAATTTGTGCGCGTATTATGAACTGTATTTGCTTTAATGCAGCTTCGAGGCTTGTGGCTTACTCCTTGGCATTATTGCTAAGCCACGAGGTTCTCTAGCTCAGAGCACCTGGTGGGCAGGGCAAACCATGAATGTGCCAGGAGCCATGCACCCGTGTTTGGTGGCCTTGTATAATGCAGGTATAAAATCTCATCTTGGCTTCCTGCAGTAACCTATGGATTAGATATGGTCATCCCATCCATATCGCATAGACCCGCTTATTCACTTTGGTAACATATACACAGTGATAATGCTCAAAAGGTCCACACAGATGTGTTCACAAGATTAATACTGTCATGACATATTTTGACATCATGCTCAAAAACATATATAAGATTACAACAGGTTTTACCGTATCTGGCGATCTTAACACCTGTATCATCGCCAGATACGGTAAAACCTGTTGTAATCGTATATATGTATACTGGCAAAAAAGTACCCATAATGCTCCAAAACGTTGGACATCACAATGAAAAACATGTAGGACAACCTGAACACGTGTTGGAGAGCATTATTACTTATTGTGTTATATAAATGCAGTTTGTTACAACTAAGACGTCTCTCCCACCTGAAATTGCTAATTAATCATAAACTGTTTATTTATTCCATGCCACGAGTCACCTAACAAAATACGATCCATATTAATTGTGCTTCCAACCAAACCTATGTGAACGGGGTTCCTTCTAGAGTGTGCTGCTGGCATGCCCAAGCTGCACACAAACTCGACGTTGTATACGGACACGTGAACACAATTCACTTCGCACAATGCACCATGACTGGGGAAATTCAGTAATGAATTCAATCTTTGCAAAGTTATCGTTATCATATGCATATTGTTCCTCCTATGCATGACTTTGGAAAACTCTAACCCTCTCTCTTCCAAAGTTCTGAAAACCTTATTCAATTAAACAAGTATTCTACATTTAACGTTTACGTATTATAATTTTAATGGTGCTTGTTGTTGCTTGTCACTTAGTATTTTTGGCCTATGCTTAACCAATATTTAAAAAAATCATCAGTCATGGTCAATACACTGTTGGATGAAAGTCTCTCCCAGGCTGTTGCCATCGATCATAATCCTGAGATACAATAATCCACCTAGTACCTGCACGCACAGTACCTTTATGGTGAACATCTTTAGACACATTCCATTCACTGGCTGCCACGTATCATTATTCCCGACGAATGGCCAGTACCTCATTGAGTAGCATATGCTGTCCACATGCACTTAGATTGCGAGTTAGAAATAGAATGCAGTCTCTCACCTACGCAAAAAAAAAAATACTGTGTGTTCCTATTTCTGTCCCAAAGTGATTCCAAGGAAGCATTTCTCTACGATTCTTTGCACGCTTGTCACATTGTATTAAACGTGCTTCCTTAAGAGTAATAGCAGCTCAGTAACGCTGCTTGCTTGTTACTTTTTCTGAGGCCATAAATGTGCTACGTGAATTCAACTTATTATAACTGGTAACAAGAGTGTCTCTAAATTAACATGGCTAGATATAGCGGGGTTTGGGACATATAAGTGTTTTTTGGCGGCACCCTAAAGATTTAGCCTGGCGGTGGGATAATCCAGGATCGTGGAGACAAGGGTTGGGGGGATCACACAAGTTACCAAAAGTTCCATCCTATCGGCATCGAGGTGCCATACCATGGTTTTACAAGAGAAGGTGGTACAGCAAAGTGTTGCCTCCTGGCAAGTGTGGGTTTTCTCAGGGTGATTCGGTTTCCTCCCACTTGCATCAACGCTCATTTGTTGACCATAAAAATAATAATTTATATAAAACTGCAGAGCTTGGGAAATTGTTTGCAGTGGCTTACCACCTGCCTGCCTTCCAACTTGTCTGCAGTTTCCCAGAGACTATGAGATGCTAATTTTATGATGACAGTCCCATTTCAGCATTGGACAGTGTGAGAACACACTATACCATCCCTACAGTGTAATTTTATCTACAACTAAAACTTATTATAGCTGGTAACCAGTGAAAATCGTGTAGGTATTTACTGGTATTGTGACGGAGTACTTATCCTGGCTACATTGACTTGGTGCTGGACTTTAGCATGACACAGCAATCTCTAGGCTGACCTGATATGACGTGGCAGGGTGGCTAAGAAGGAAAATACCTTAGCAGAGATGCCGAACTATAATTGTTCAGTTCCTAAATTTGAATCCCATGATTAAAACTGAGATCTTGAGTACGACAAGTTGGTCGTCTTAGTCTGGGCAACGATGATCATACAACAGAACAATTAAACGGAATTTGCTTTGTGAATTTATTTGTGATATTCCAGCTGTACGAATTAAACGTGGGTTTTATTCAGATGCAATATATATTTCGTGCAGCATATACATGGTGTGCACCCTGTATTAGTAAATATGTTTTTACTGTGACCTTACTGTTAAGCTTAAACGTTGGATAATTGTAACCACGTTGGGAGCATCCTCCACACCTTAGGGTCCCTGTAATGTGGGACGCGAAACATGGTGAAGAAGAGAGGAGCGATCAACGCGGCTACCCCGAAAGAGCAGATTTTGGAATCAATCATCAACTGGCCCATTATGTCATTACTCATCAACGATGATGCCAATAGTACAATAAGAATATAATCAGACGAAAAAGCTTTCAAAAGGAGAGCTAATCGCACCACGGACAATATACGGAACGGGAAGCGTCAAGTTTGCCCGAGAATGCTTCCCAGCTCCTTTCACAACATAGCCAGTAATTTGGCTTATTCCAATTTTACTACTTCATCACTTTAGCTGCAGTCAGTATGACGGCTGAAATTACAAGAATGTCCAGAAGCTAGGTGATTAACAGACCTCGTAGTCAGGTCCGTTGAAGTAAGATTTTTTCTTGAGCTCTGCCAAGGTGTTTCTATATGCGTCTTCTGCCCTCCGTCTCTTCTCCACCTCCTGTTGGGACATGGTAACGAGTGAGCAGAATACACGCGCTCACCACTCCGCCGTTAAATATGGGCCCGAAGGTTAAACCTTGTCACGTGCACCGTGTAAGCATGGCTCCATATAAGGAAATGATCTGTTCTGGACTTGCTTGCTCATGCTCTTCTTGCCTCCACACTCGCCACACATTTTGGGACAGGTGGGAGCACGCACGTTACCTCACCATACATAACCTTCCAGTTGATTATACTTTTGGGTGGACAGAGGTGGGAGAAGGATTTCAGAAACGTCTTTCTGATTGCTAAGATGGGATGGATACTCTGACCTATGGATTGTTGGACCATTGTACTAATACACCACGGCAACATCACGCCATTGCAATCTGCTTAAAACGTATACATAGCAGGGGAAGCATTTACAAACTTGTACAATTAATTACAAATAGGTTTCAAAATGTTAACGATCCTGTTACATATATAACTTACCCAAGCCTTTCATATAGTCACAAAGGAAGCATAATTGTGAAAAATAAATCGGTTTTCCTACCTGCTGGTACAAGCCACAGTTTGGATGCTTTTCCAGCCAAAATTAGAGGAAACCATGGCCCATTTAACAAATTTACACTAATAGCATCAGTACATGGGAACCCCCTTGGGCCAGGTTATGATGGGCGCAATGGCACGCACACTCACACCGACAAACCTGCACAAACCACCTTCGGTATAACGAGAAGACAAACTCACGCGGCTGGCTAGCACTCTGACATATACTCTGGTTGTACCGCGCATTGATCGGCATGACATCCAACATTAAGCTTCACACACTTGGGGCTTCTTCAGAAACCAAAATGAATGGCTCATTTCTCCCCCACTTGTATGGCATTGTCGGTCGGTATTTTATAATCAAGGGAGAAAGTGAGCAACTCAATTAACTTGCTGAAGAAGCTGTCAGTACGTGGAAAAAAATCATCTTGCATCTTGTCGAACAACGCACAATATAACCCTAAAACACATCACAGAGCCGTACAACGCATCTGCGAAAACGTGCGCTGTAGTATCGCTCAAGACGACAGTGTAGGGTGCGATGTTGGACTCACCCGGTCAAGCCGCCTCTGCCAACTCTCGTCGCACTTGCCCATGAGCTCCACACAGTGCGACAGTGTGGCCAGGATCCCTGCCGTTGTCGCTTTGAATGTGATGGCCTCGCCCTTGAAGTCAAGGCCATTCACGCGGCCCCCGGGGCCTGTAAAGCACACTGCTGGCATGGTAAGGGGTGTGGCAATGATGGAAAGGGCCATGATGGTAATGCAACTGTAGGTCTCCATGGTTGTGCGGTATACCTCTCGAATGTACTTATAGATTCTCCCACGTGTTGTTTGGCATGATGTCCAATATTTCACTTTTCCTCAAATTCAAACCCCGAAAAAGCTCCCAAAAGAGAAGTGAAACATCGGATATTATGCGGAACAAATACTTATTAAGATCCAAAAACACATCAAAAATGGAACACGTTTAGTTAAACGGGCATGGTGAATTACCTATGTTTGGAAAATATAAGCCAATTTCCTTTAATTGTAACATAATAGAAGGACACATTTCTGTGAGTGTGCCGACGTGTTCGGATTAGCGCTACAGCAGCACAGATGAAAGGGTAAAATGTGACGTGTTAAAGTTCACAACACGCGCGTAGAGCTCACCCTGACATTTCTAAATACCTTAAGGATTAAAAACATGCGAACACTGCAACATTAAGTTATAAATAAAACTGCAAATGTCTAATTTTATTTATATTTTAATAGTTCATGCTTTGTTCATAAAGCTATCAAAAACAGCACAAATGTCTTTGTAGGTGGCTTCATAATGTAATATTCACAAACATAAGTTCAACATTACACCTCCGTCATTCCATATTTAGTCCAAATGTTACGGTACCGATGCTATCTAGAACAATGTTAAACTGTTTTATATGTTATCTGCTCAATATTCTTATTTTTGTATATCAAGTTGATTTCATCAGCAGGTGAATCTTTCTCTGTTGTAACTTGCCTATATACGAGGTTTACGAATCCATCTGAAGTGTATGTGGAACAGTTTAAATCTTTTCATTCTTGTTATTCTGGTTTTACTTCTATTCGGTAAATTCTTATTATTATTAATCAATGACTATACATCTCGACTGTTGGGGCCTTACTCAACTTACTGAGAGAGTGACGCCTTCACCTCGCCTTACAGCAGCAGCAGTCACCGTACTAGTACCGGCACCTCTCACTGCATAGCTCACCTCCACGCTCACCCATACCTTACTCACTTTGCTTCCACCTTGCAACCCTCTTAATCTTCTCACTCACATTCACCACCCCTTCTCTCCCTCACCTCGCCACCTCTCTACACTGTTTTTCCTCACCTTCCTGTCTTCACCACTTGCTCACCTCATTCATCACACCACCATATCTCACTTACCTTCCTGACCTCTTAATTCACCTCGCCATCTTATCTTTACCTTCCTCACATCTCCAATCACCTCACCATCTCTCACATTTTATCACTCTCATTATCCACTTCATCTTTTTATGAACTGATTATTGTAATATACTACTTCCTGGTATTCCTGCCTAACTTATCAATCATCTCCATTGTGTGCAAAATGTGGATATTAGAGTCCTCATCCGCTCTCTGATCCGTGATCACATATCCCCAGTGCTGGCAATTCTCCACTGGCTACTGATTAAAAACAGGATTGTATTCAAGACCTTCTGTCACAACTACAAGTCTTTCACTGGCGCTGCTCTGACATACATTTGTGATCTTCTTCAACCCCCTCCTCAACATGACAACTTCGATCCACAAATACGGGTTTGTTGCATGTGCCCAGACCGCACCTTCGTTCGATGGGTGACAGCCTTCTCGCACGCAGACTCTGGAACTACCTTCAATTCGAAATTCGGTCCGCTAAGTCCCTGGGCATCTTCAAATCCCGTCTCAAGACTCACTTGTTCCACAAGGCCTTGAAATCCTCTGCCTAGGACTGTTAATGCTGCACATTGCTCTGTGCTTGGATAATGGTGCATTGTCGATATGTGCCTACTCAGGAATACTCTTCCGTTCTTTATTTGCGTTAACAATTAGTTAAAAGTTTATTTTACGTCATTCACTGATTAATAGTCACTATTTTACTTGATACATTCTGGACAACTGTTAAAAATAGCTACATAGCTCAACAGTTCCTTCCAGATGAAATAAAAAACTAGTAGTTGAAATAATAAAATACATACCAAGTGTCAATTCTCCTGATTGAACCTTGATGTCGGGCATGGTGGGGCAACCCTATCAACGAGCACTTTAGAAGCAAGGGCTGGTGGACCGCGTGTATTTATGTTCCTCTCAAACCGAGTGGTTGTTACACATGGTGATTGTTATCGGAGTATTCTGGTTTCTACAAACATAACTTCTCAATCATTCCAACGAAGGACCCTTCTGAAAAAAAATAATCTTGAATCTTTCCTGGATAAATGACAGCATTTACATGAGACACTCACGTCACAATTTGGAAGTGTGCACCTTTGCTCACAACAATCCTCTTTGTAGCAAAATATCAAGGCACTCCTTCTCACGTTTCTCCTTGTGTCCGTTGTTGCCATTCAGAAGGTGGGGTCCGTGCACACCTGTCCCATGCAGAATATCATCGTCATCGGCTACAGCTGCAACAAAATGTGCACGATCCTTTTACAATACAATACTTTTTGGACACATTGTACATCCAAATGCAACTGCATTTTAAGACGCTACACATACGCAGTATGCATATTATTTTGTATAAACAGGCAATCAGTCATAGGCACAGAGAAAAGGATGGTATTGAGCCTAGATTTAAGGGCAGGGAGGTGACAGCATGGATAGATAGGGGAATGAGGTCCCAGACTTCGGGGGTGGCATAAAAAGCGCAAGCTTCCACCATGTGAACATTTTATTACGTGAACGAACACAAATGCAGGGTCGAGATCTAATTGGTGGGCAAAGGCTATTAAAATATGGAGCCTTCTCTTTCACATAATCACCACCAGCTATGATTAAGTCACTGCTGGATAAAAGTCTTCCCAAGCAGTCACGGTATCTAATGACCCTGCTCGGTAATACTCCACCTAGCACCTGCACACAAACTGCCTTCATCGCTTGCTCAATTTTCTCACCAGACGTTCTTCAACATGCGTTCTGAGAGAAACAATAACACAGCAAGAGCTCTTTTCACATACTGGATGTAAAATATATTTCAAGCCATCTCAGGTCTGCAAAACACAGCTTAGCTTCCTAATATTGAGCGGTAGGGTTGTGCAGTGGTAACATCTGCACCACACACAAAAAAATGTCTTACCCGAGACAGTTCTATTCCAAAACCTTTCTGTATAGAGATTATGTGTTCTCCCTCTTTTCTGCAGGGATTTCCTTTGGCTTCTCCAGCTTCCTCCCACAACTAAAAAATGCTCCTTAACTATGTGATTGGTAATATCATAATATATAGAACACAGTGTCTGGCGAGTGTGTGCCGGCTAACCACATCGCTGCCTCCCTCCCAGCTCTCTGCTGTTTCCTGTAGTGCCTTGGGGCTTCTGAGAGTGTGAAAGGCCCTGCAAATGCAATAAATTACTATTATGATACAATCGCAGAGAGAGAGAGAGAGCGTAGCAGGGACACTGCTCTCTGCCGGAGCACCTCACCGCAATCACGGTTCAGGGCGTCGCGGCTGCTGGAGTCGGCGCAGGCATCAAAATACTTCTGCAGGGTGTCCACCTGGCGGCACAGGATGTCGCGGAATGTCTCCAGTTCAGCCAGCTTCTCCCTGAGCCCCCGCGTCCGCTGTGAGTGCACATTTAACAACAATAATTCGACATTGCAATTCATAACAGGTGCTCAGAGGCACGAGGAAACTGCAGAGGTGGGGACGAAGGAAGCCGTGCGATTAGCTAGCGCCAACATTTTCCAGGCACTGCAGCCTATATATCATATTAGAAGCCAATGAATAATGAGTCTTTTTTTAGTTATGAGGAAACCCACGCTAACAGAGGGAGAACACACCAACATCAACATTCATTAATTGCAGACCATATTTCATTCAATTATAAAAAACCTCTGTTTACCTGTGTTATTCTCGTGAACTGCAAAAAAGAGTGTGTACAAATGTACGGATTTGAGAATTGCTCTCCATGGCTTTTCTTTTGGGATCCAGCTATCCCGCGAGTCCCATACATTGAGCCGTGAAATCCAACAACATTGCAATGCACAGCTATGTTAATGTACAGATGTGAAAGGCTGAACTTTGAAGAGGATATAAAGTCTGCATTTTCAGAGGAGAATCGAGAGCGATACAGAGATTGTGCATTAACCTTTTTTCAAACTTAAATGTCACCTTTGCTCTACTAAGACACATTTTATTGTGGCTTTTAGAAATCACGCAACAGGTTTAGCAACAGCAAAAAAGATCAGTTACTCAGTCACATTCATCTCTCAAATTGATTTCGTACGTTGTGTGCACAAGAGTTTGCACACACACACACACAAAGCACGCACACCCATAAAAGTATCCACAAGCACCGACATGCCCAGCCCCGTCATCAAATATGTGGCAGTGACAACAGGCCACGCAAAAAATGCCAGTAAATAAACACGCTTGTAATCTAGCCGATCTGTTCCTTAGCCGGAGGCAAACCAGCATCAAAGCGCAACAGAGGCTGCGCAACAGGCATAATAACAAACACTACTTATGCATTAAGGGTACAATAGAGCAATGGCTCTCAAACTCTGAACCTAGGGTCACTGGTGGTCAGCAGACTGTGGAAAGTAGCTCACAGAACGGTTCCAGATTCGTAATTTTTACAAATTATATTATCTACTTGATTGAAAAGCAAGTCATTAGTTTGTGTAACTCTTTAATCATCATTTTACAGTGCCTTTAGAGTAGTTTTAATTTCGAAACATGTATATCATTATTACATGATGGTTCACGACATATGCTAAAGAGTTGCCAGTGTTGCGAGAGATCCTTAAAGGTCGGAAACCATTGCTTTGCAGCATGAAGGGTTCATGGAAAATGACAGTAGTACTCAACGCATGGCAATTCAAACCAACGAATGTGCAGCAATGTCATAAAACTCTGCACAAATGTCTATTTTTCCATGCTAATAATTGTATATATTCGTTCCAGTTTGAAAACATGCCATTATTCCATTCTACACAATCCACCCCAAAGCATAATAAATCACCTATCATATAATCATAAAAAAACCAATCAATTGTGCACAATCGTAAAGCATTCCCTGTCTGTATATTTGACAATGGGGATTAGTACAATTCATCAAAGCAAAAAACACAATTTGCATCCCTTTGTCAATCAACAGCTGGATGAAGGCCTCTCCAACGGCCTGTTGATAACGAAGGGGGGGGGTTGTTTGGCCATACATCACCACGATGGTCGGCGCAGGATGGTGGTGAATGGCAGGGTGCAGAAGTATGGTTCTTCTATAAATCAACTGAGGTCACAGCGTTGACAGTATAGCACGTAAACCACTATTTCCACCACTCCTCCAACATCAACGATAATAATTTTACATATGTATGCATAACAGACACTGCAACAATAATTAATTTTGGCCAAGGTCAGGGTGTCATGTAGCCTTGGACTTCGGAAAACAACAATAATATTTGCATTTTTAAAGCGTCTTTCACCCGAGGGTCACAAAGCGCTGAACAGAGCTGTGGAGAGAATTACACGTCAACAGCAACATAAGAATAGATCGATTCATATAAAAGTTTTCTGGTATTGGGTTCATGCTCAAGATTTTCACTTTATACATTTATATTGACACACAAACACCCACCTTGCAAGACGATATGGAGGTGGTCGAAAAGGCACTGGTGGTCGACAGGATGGAAGCCAAGGAGCCATAGCGGCGCAAGTTCACCTCTGACCCAATGATCATTTCTTGCTGCAAGCGGTGGTGGACACGTGGCACACAAGTCATACACGTGAACACACGTAAACACACGTGCACACACACACACACAGTGAACGGACTTGCCTTCCTAGTTTGAACCAGAACAACTCAAACGCGCAGTCAGAATAAGTAACGTTGGATTTAAAACTCAACACGCTCATCAATACCACTGTTTTGGTATAAAAACAGATGACATTATTGATTGATCATTCTTCATAGCAAAGGCCATCACCCAAAATGTTTCATATTATATTATTTGTGTGTTCCCTTTTCAGGCCGCCGGTATTGATCAATGTGCCGAGTTTGTGTTATTTGTGTTTGTGCTCTACTGCCACATACAGTGTCAAATACTACGTAGCATTAAACTATGTTATTAATCCGTTTGATTGCTAATTTTCAAATCGTTGGTATTTCCTTTGAATGTGCTTGTCTATTTTTGTATACAAATAAACACGTATGCCCATAATATTTTTATCTTGTTTTTAAAAATACCTCCAAAACATCGAACCAAAAATTGCCACATAGAAAGCAGGAACAGACATGTAAAGTAAAACTGGCATTCAAAGACACTTTTTTCAATGTGCATTTGTGTGTATAAAATAGCTACTTGTTTTTGCTGTTTGTTTAGAGAGTGTGGTGGTATATTGTGGCAGTCAGCGTGTAAACCCAACACTCAAACAATTACGTTGGTAAAGAAAATACCATAATAAACACAGCTTATATTTTTCTCCAAATATGTTAGTTTTCTCCCCATAGTGTTCATGTTTTAAACGTCGCAAATGCGACTGTCTGTAGGCAGATGCAACCATTAGAATAATAAAGGAGATAAATGCTTCATGTTTAAAGCAAAACTCTGTTTGCGATCAATCATTGATGAGAGCAGCAGGATTTTATGAAGCCTTCCCCTTGAACAACCATCTGTTGAATAAGTAAACAGTAGCCAGACACATCACCTCAGCTCCAGTGGACGACAGTTAATGAAACACAAGCTCGCTGGCCGAGCAACTAAGCCAGTCTGCAGCTACATAAGAGTAGAGTCTTAAAGAACACCAGACCTTCTTCTAGTTCACAGCAATCATTATAAATATACACGAGGCTCGGCTGTACTAAAGAAAAAGCACCACTGCTCACACCCCACTTGACGGTTGCCCGAATGGAACCATTAAACAAACTCCTTTCAGACTTCAAACAGTCAAAAGCAAACGGTTTCTCTCTAGCAGGTCCAAAATGTACAAAATAGCTGGAACATCAAATGATAGGCACAGAATATAAAGTAAATGCTGGTCAGAGTTTTACAGAACTGTTCCTTGGTAAATAATAACTGTTTAAAAGCATATGATAAAAGGGTTACTTTTGTGCAAGGTAGGCAGCCATATAATATTATTTGAATTTCTAAAAGCACCTTTTAACCGAGGGTCACAACGCGCCGCACAAAGCTATGGAGAGAACTGCGTGTCAACAACATCGGAATATAATAAGTAGAACAGGTTTTTACCATTTCCGGCAATTATGCAGGTGTTAAGATCTTAAAACACCAAAATAGACACATTTCACAATGCGTCTAGTTTGCAAAAGCCACACATGCTTATGGCAAAATATGCAAACAGGAAGCTTTGAAAACATATGCATTGTCCTTCAAACTGACTGGCCTACACTAGACATGGCTTTCTTCTGAGCCTGATTGTCAGTGTCAGCCAGATGATGCCAAAAGGCAGTCAGCTCAGGACAATGCAATGTTTTAAGATCTTAACACCTGCATAATTGCCAGAAATTCTAAAAAAAATCGTTCTACTTATTACATTTGTACACTGGCAAAAAGTACCCATAGTGTAAACATTAGAATAGATCACTTAAGTAAAATAATGGCACGGTCGCGCAGTGAGTTGCGCTGTCACCTCACAGCAAGAGAGTCCCTTTCTGTGTGGAGTTTGCATGTTCTCCCCGTGTCCGCGTGGGTTTTCGCCGGGCACTCCCAGTTTCCTCTGACAGTCCAAAAAACATGCTGCCGCATAGGTTAACCGGCTCGCAGACTAAATTGCCCGCAGTACCAGGTGATGGACTGGCGTCCCATCGTGGGCATATCCCTGTCTTTCGCCCTGTGTCTGCCGGGATAGGCTCCGGCTCACCACGACCCTGTACAGGACTAAGCGGTTTCTGACAATGAGATGAGATGACTATAAATTAATGAAAGACATACAAAATATAAACTAATTATGAAAACAAATACAGGAAGAAGTGTTCCTGAGCAGGCAGAGGTCAACACCACATAATTATTTAAGCGCACAGACATTGCCAGCGGACTTCAAGGCTTTACAGAACAAGTGACTCTTGAGATGAGATAGGGGTGCGGATTGTGGTTGAAGCTATTTTGAGATCGTTTTTTCTCCCTTAAACATGACATAATATTAATTATCCTATTCCTATGAAAAACTCCTCAATAGCTTTCAACAGTCACCGGGAGATGGATGCCATAATTAAATGCACCAAATCATACAAAGCTTGTGATTTATTGATATTTCTACACGATAAATGTACTCTAGCTTTGCACATATATAGTTAGCTAGAAGTTATCCATTTCAGGAGGTGGACTCAGATGTTGAATTTTATTGGCTTTGTAAAACTTTTTTTCCTTACTGCTTACATGTTCGTGATTGTGCGGTATAGCACTGATATGTTAGAGTTGTACAGTGTGTTGTGTGGCATGATACACATTTCACTCTGTATACTTCCCAATTTAATCCTGCAGGAAATAAATAACAAAATGAAAGTGTGGTGCAGCGAGTAGTGCCACAGCAAGAAAGTCCCGCGTTCGATTCAGCTAACCTGAAAAAGCCGCTTTTAAGAGCAATTCTCAAATATAGAGCCGTGAATACGTTCATCACTATATTGCTTCACTGTCATGCAACAAGCATGACTCTTTGACAGACTAGATGGAAAAGCGTCTGTCCCCTCCTATGTGCACGACGGTTAAAAATACTTATGCTCTCTCTGATGTTCTTTTTGTTGAAATGCCGCTCTCTCCACAGCTCGGATTTGTAAACGAAAACAATGTTTTATTGTTGATGATTTACTGTTCATATGTCGTTGTTGTTGCTAACATGCCGTTCTCTCCACAGCACTGTGCGGCGCTTTGTGACCCCTGGGTGAACAGAGCTCTAGAAGTGCTATTACTATTATTCCCGGCTCAGGTGCTGCCTTTCGGTGTGGAGTTCTCATGCTTTCCCCGTATCTGTGTGGTTTTCTCTCAGTCCAAAGATATGCTGTCGAGGTCAATTGTCCTGACTAAATTGCCACCAGTGCCCTGAGATGTTGCAACTTACTTACCCTTCCCGCTGGACAACTGTTAAAAAGAGCTACATAGCACAACGGCTTCTTCCAGCTTCAGTACAAACTGTCTTGACTTACGCAACTGTGTAATGCTTCATGCTACAGAATGGTCCACATACGCAGATTCTAGAGCTACCTTTGAGATCCTTTAGGTGACCTTTAATCCACATAGGATGGGACAGGCGCTTTTCCAAATACTTTGTCAAAGAGTAATGCTTGTTGCATGACAGTTAAACGACATACTGATGAAGGTATTCACAGCTCTATGTTTGAGAATTGCTCTTAAATGCTGATTTTTCAGCATAGCTGGATCGAACACTTCAAAAGACAAAGAAATGCTCGGCATGCCTATCCCGAGCAGCTCCTACGAGCTATTCTTAAACAATATTTGCTATCCTGAAAACTGGCAACATCTACTCACTATTTGAGAATCGAGCTGATTTACAGGATTCAAAGTGAGGAACTCAGTATGCCTGACCTCTGAGCACCCCATCACCTGATTTCGTAAAACCAGAAACAGTGTACGTCAGAGATATGATAAGTGACGGAGGTAGGTTACATAAGTTCGCTTTGCAACTTTTAAAATTTGAAAAAAACCCGCACCCATACGGTATTACCAGTTTCTGTTTACACGCTTTAAGATGCAAACAATGCCAATAATTCCACCAGAGAACTTAAAAATACAATTTACAGGCACATTTTGAATAAGGGTGTTAAAAAGGCATGGGTTTGAGATCCTTAGGACGAAACTATTTCCTATTAATTGCAAACTGTAACAGCCACTAATAATGGTACGAATAGAATTTATAGAATGCTTTTCACCCGAGGGTTGCCAAGTACGGTACAACATCGTAAGTAATGTGAGAAGCTATCAGTTGTAATCGCACAATTACTGCAAGGGATATCGCATTGTGAACCTTTGTTCATGGGCACATTTGTGAACTTTGCATTAGTCAGAGATAGTGTTCACATTATTTTTTTTTTAAGAATTATTTACCCACTGTGTTGTGTGTGTATATATTAAGCGGCTACAAAGAATGAATGGTGCATTAGTCTGCCGGTGACTTGCTGTGTGCGTATAGTATTTGACGTATAGTATTTGAATACGCATCACAAATGACTCAAGTTGTGCTGAGAAACTCCCAAACCCACTGGGCGGTAATGTGGCCCAGACATATCTTGCCACACACAAAACGCACCACAACTTGAAATGGCCTAAAATCCTAATGCTGAGGCCACACGAAAAAGTTTAGAGGTTCGGTAAGGCTGGATAATGAAACTACTTTACAGTACTGTGTTTATACTACAAGTGAAAAGCACTATAGAAGTGCAATTATTATTATTATAAAAGAGTCACGTGTCGGTTGTATTGATGACAATACAGCATACATTTCAGGTGCAGGTTGTGATTTTTCCCTTTATACTAGCGAATTGTCAATTCAGTTCAGTATCAGTACCCACTTAATCCTGTGTAATAGGGTCGTGGTGGGGCCAAAGCTTATCCCGGTAGAGAGAGTGCGAGGCCCGGCTATACCCAAGATATGCCTTAAGTACATCGCAGGGCACTTTTTTGGGGCAATTTACTCGGCAGACAATTAACCTAGGCTGCTGCTACTGCTGCTGGATTCGGAATTAGCATGTTATTTATTAAGCCCATGAAAGTCCGCATGTAGGTTTGGTCGTAAAAATACCCCGACGGTCCTTTATAGGCTGCTGTGCTGACATGTAAGGCATGCAGTCAAGCCAGTTTTCAGAACACAAATTAAAAGCAACTCTAAGGCACTGCAAGGTGAGATTCATGTGTAACTCCAGTGAACAAACTAAAACTCTTCATGCAAATCGTATCATTAGCAATCAAATCGTTTTAACATGAACTGCAGCTCAAGGTGCAAGCAAGCTTTCACTCCCTGTTTAAACACAATTACCACCATTTGCTTCACGTTAACAGACATCATCAGCCTGGCTTGCCTTTCGAACAAATCATTTGTTTGAAGCAGTAAATCCTCACTGTAGCATGCGTGTGAAGGTTCTGAGACAAGCGTACCTTGCTCTGCTCCAGGATCTCCATCCAAAGTCTCCTCTCCCCGGCATCCTCTGCCCTCATGTACCAGATGTTATCGTTGACTCGGACGTCAAATCGGCATTCGTCAAACTCATGTGGCTGCAAGCCATGCACACACGTACACACACGAAACGAGACACAATGAGCCACGGTCACTTTAGTTGTGCCCTCCTCTGTCTCTGCAGCCACAATATCTGCTCTATGTGCAATGCAAACACATCTTTACTATTCATGTGCATGCGCACAATCCTCAAAATGCTGTACCTCATTACATATTTGACTGCCAATTGTACCTTTACCTGATGCTTATGGAATATCAGTACAATTTCGCATGAGTGTTAGTCGTCTGCCGAACTTGCGAATTATGCCTGAACCACCACGCAGTTATTCCAACAATACACACAGTTAATTCTATGCAAAAAAAATTTGCGATTAGTTCTTTAACTTAAAGTTCTGTTGGAATACAACTGGATATAAAGGCTCACACATAAGTAAAATTCTCATGTGTTGCCATGAATTAAATAACTTTTTATAGTACATCAACTTATTCGCTTTCCAGAATATTAACCCAGGAGTATTTATATAATCAAAATTGAATGAGTTGTGTAATGCTGTGCTGCATGTTAAATAGTCTAAATGACACAGTGATGGCCATAGTCATAGTCATGACAGATGCTCCTTTTTTGATAATGCATCACTTAAAGGTGGTTCTTTGCTGAGCATGGGAGTTGGCTTAGATGTCTAAAGCTACATGCGGTGTCACTATGCAATTAGTTCTACATGTTAAATTCTTCCATAACCTCCCTCCTGTGTGTGAACAATCCAAAGTGATACATTTTTTTTAAAACGCACATTTCATTACGTGCCTTATTAGGTCACGGTGAACGCTTTCCATTTCAAAATAGGCTCATCAAACCGAAGCACAATTGTGTGAGTTCACCAAGCTTCTGACAAGTGTACTACATTAACAAACCCGTGAGTCATCAAATACAATGAGGAAACATGGTGCCAAATGCATGCCAAACACACCATATGGTAGGGATAATTGGATCCCGAACATTAATGATCATGTTTGTTTCATAAAAATAAACTATGAGCTTTTGTGTGGCAACCACATTCGAATGTAATGCACCATGACCGGAACACCACATACAATTTTGAAAATGACAGAGCTCACCATGGCATTACAGGAGTTCACAAACTACACAAACCCATACAAATAGTATTCATACAAATATCTACTAAACGCGGTTGGTATATACACATAACTAAAATAAAAGCTATATTACTATTATGCACATGTAAAAAGATGAAAGTTGCACACTCTCTTCACTGTTCATATGGCAGGGGGCTGGTGTCCCTCAGCCACCACAACAAACATGTTACACAAAGCACAATAGTTGTTTTTCTAGTTATTGTGTCCTGACCTAAGGCAGAAATCTTGGAATCAAGAGATAAGGTAACCGTTGCTTCTTTAGTGCAACAATAATTTAATGTGTACAAAAATGCAACTTTTTTTTAATTAAAGGTCGACTTAAACCATAATGTTAAACCGTATATAATTGGAAATTAACCTGCACATACAACTATGTTCAATAAATGCACAATGACGTGACTATAAAGTTGTGAATAACCCGTATTACTCCAGGCAACTGGACGTAATAATGAAATAATTTACAGCCCTTGTGTCAATCTACTGATCAAATAAGGACGTTCCACAGCATTAATCATCTCCTTCATCCAACCAGTCACTCGCCCTCACCTTCCTTCACCGATAAAGATGAGGGGGATCAGTTGATTCAGTTTTTCTCAGAATAAACTAAAGCACACCATATCTCTACTCTGCCTCAACCACCAACCAATACCTCAATAAATGTTCCTCCACCTTCCTTGACCTCAAAACTCCTGGAACTTTCCGAATTAACGGAATCCGATGTCTCTTCTGAAGTTACCAGATCCCGGCCCACAAACGGCTCCCTGGATCCTTTCCCATTTAAAATCAGCCGGGCAAATTCAAATCCCTTGCCACCTTCAGTCACTAATCTCTTTAATAACTCACTTCGCTCTGGTATCGTTCCCCCACTGTTCAAGTGTGCCGCAGTTAC
>JAZEWT010000033.1:1360278-1373549 GCA_036362905.1 Mordacia mordax | reverse complement strand
CGTTAAAAACCTGGCCTCGATTGCAACATCGCTGATGATTATCGCCTCATCTCAAATCTACCATTCCTCTCTAACGCCCTTGAACATGCCATAGCCGCTCAACTTCACAAACACGTTTTCAACAACGACCTCCTCGATCCCTTCCAATCTAGGTTCAGATTCGGCCATAGTACTGAAACAGCTCTGGTAAAAGTAGTTGATGACCTACTCGTCGCTGCTGATGAAGGCTTGCCAAGTATTCTTATCCTCCTGGACCTGAGCATTGCCTTTGATACCGCTGACCACCCGATTTTACTTGAGCGACTGGAGGGCATAGGGGTCTCTGGCTGGGTCCTGCATTGGCTGAGTTCCTACCTCTCCGACCAGAAGTAGTTCGATAGCCTCAGAGGACAAAACTCAGAGATCCATCCTGTTCTGTCTGGAGCTCCTCAGGGTTCAGTTCTCGACTCACTCATCTTCAGCATCTACATACAACCACTGGGCCATATCCTGCGCACCCTCAATCTCAGCTTCCATTGCTATGCCGATGACATCCAAATCTATAGCCACATAAAGTCATCCTCACTGTCAACTATGAAGGCCTGGCTCAATTCAAATTTCCTAACACTAAATGGCGGCAAAACAGAAGTTTTGCTTGTTGGAACCCCGCACCAATTGTCCAAGGCTGAAACTGTCCAATTGATGCTTGACGATCAGACCACTGAAGTTGCTAAGGCAGTCCGGAGTCTAGGTGTGACTTGATTCTTCACTCAGCTTCGAGACACACATCAACAAGGTGATGAAAGTAGCCTATTTCCATCTCAGAAATATAGCCGGACTGCACAACATCCTGTCACCCGCTGATGCTGAGAAGCTAATACTTCATCACTTCATGAATCGACTACTGCAATGCACTGCTGCCTAGCACCAATGCATACCTGATCAATCATATCCAACGTGTGCAGAATGTGGCTGCTGGAGTTCTCACTCGCACACCCATCCACGATCACATATCCCCAGTACTGATGTCTCTCCACTGGTTACCGGTTAAATACAGGATTGAATTCAAGATCCTCCTTCTCACCTTCAAGGCTCTTACTGATGCCGTTCCAACATACATCCGTGACCTTCTTCAGGCACCCTGCTCAAAACGACAACTTCATTCCTCCAATACGGGCTGCTCGCTGCATGTTCCCAGATCGTACCTCCATTCGATGGGTGACAAAGCCTTCTCGCACGCTGCTCCCAGACTCTAGAATGCCCTCCCATTGGAGATTTGGTCGGCTGAGTTCCTGGGCATCTTCAAATCTTGTATCAAGACTCACTTGTTCCGTAAGGCTTTCAAGCCCTGTGGCTAGGACTGTTGATGCGGCTCAATGTTCTGATGCTGGAATGATGGCTCTCTGCCAACCTGCGCCTGCTCGGCAACATTTATTCCTTCCTTATTTGTGAAGAATTATTATTTTTTCCTGCTTACTTATGTCCGATAATTTATTGCTACTATTTGATTTTCAGTTGAACTGTCCTGATGTTGTTGACATGCCGTTTCTTCACAGCTCGGATTTGTAAAAAAAACCCCAAAAAAGTTACTGTTGCTGATTATCCATTTTTAATCTCGCTGTTGACATGCCGTTCTTTCCACAGGTCTGTGCAGCGCTTTGTGACCCTCGGGTGAAAAGCGCTCTATAAATGCAATTATTATTATTATTATATCGGTCATGGAGCTGTTGGGCCAAATATCACCAAGCAAGTCGGTGCAGGACGATAAGAGTTGGCAAATGGCAAGATTAGATTATAAAAATCATTAACTACTGATGGCAGCTATGACCGGGAATTGAACTTGGACCAGGTTTATGGCGTAGCACATGCACTATTCTTGCTATTGGGAAGCATTCTGCTGTGGCTATGGCATGTAGCGTACATTAACTTATTTTGGACAGTAAAAAACGGTAAACATTACAAACAAACTACATTGCAGTACAACATATTTCTCACTAAGGAAACAAAATGATTTGTTGGAGGTATGCACTACTTTTTGAAATTAATTACCAGCAGCAGCCAGTCTCAATCACCTACTTTTTGGTCTTTCGAGTTCTTACCAGGTTAAATAAAATAAACCGCATGATCTGACCAAATCGCTCAATCTCCTCAGCCAGCGTCCTCTTTATGCACACTCCTTTTCCTTGGCTGCCACTCTATCAATATTCTTAACCTAATAGGCCATCATCTGTTAAGCGATATCCTGCAAAAGTGCACTTATATTGCTTATGAAATTATTTAGGTCGTTATCCTGCATATGTTCTCTGATCCATGTACTTGTGTCTCTCAAAGTACTGTCATTCCAGGCATACTCCTGTCTATGCTTGTCTGCTCAAAATAAACAATTTAGTTTTCAAATTATATCTGTGACAGTCCTTACAACAGCATGTTATAGTATTAATGTTTGATCTTTGTACAATAGATCAGATAGAGGGCTGACCAGCCTGGAAACTATAACAGAATGGCTTAACGGGAATTGTACAACAGAAATGCTTCGCGTTTTTACCAGTGGCAGTCTCAAGAAACCACAGTACTTCTAACCTCCTCTTAATATACAAGGCAGACGTGGAAAATGTATGCCATAAAATATGTGCAACAGAAAAATAAGTGTTTTGACTAAAATAGGAAGATGATGGTGGTTTTTTTCAAAATGCAGAACCTAAGACGCCTACACTTACAATTTCGACGTTGAGCAAATAAGAGCCATAAGCATAACTCGTGAAATCCAAAAACTTGCACGGTTCATAATTTACTAGGTATGCTTGTGGTTAAAATTATCTCTTAAAATAGGAATGGGCTAATGCGACTTTAATGAATCACCAATTCCTTTGACACCTTGTTTGTTTGAACTTAATACACAAGGGGAAATGTAACAAAAGGGACTCATTGTGAAAAAGGGAACAAGAAATCACAAGCTGAATGAATTGCAAATATACACAGCCAAAGCAGTACAGCACAAAAAAAAAACTTTGTAAACTCAGCTCAATGACGACTGAGGCAGAGATAGATTTGTGAAACTATACAGTCGCCATATCTGCACCTTGCAGAGAAGGTCCTTCCTGAGGGAGTTCAGTTCCACAATTCCTATCTCAGGTGCATTTAGTGTGGAGTTTGTGTGTTCTCCAGTTTCCTTCCACAATTACACTCATTAATTAACAGACCGATAACATAATAACATATAGGATATCGTGTCTGGCAGGTTGATGCCAGCTGACCACGTGGCTGCCTTGCTGTCCTCACCTCTCTCTCCTGCAGCAACTTGGGACCTCTGGGTGACATGTGCTGTATAATTGTAATAATCGTTGTTTGTAGAAAATGGTAGCAACATTATGCACAAAACTAAAGGGGAAACAGCTTTAAAGAGAAAAATGCTAAGGAGTGATTACGAATGCAGAACTATACAATAATATATGGTTTGCAATGTAAGAAGCCTTCTCCATGTTGAGGGTGTAAGAATGTATGTGCCCCATTCTTATATAACACAATTCGTGCGCTTCGATTACCTGTCCAGCAACACCTGTTTTAGGAAATGAAGCTGTGTGCACCCACTGCAGTACGCTCAAATGGCACTCATGCTACAGATTACAGTGAGGAGTTATCTCAAGAGCTGCTCTTTCGGTATAACCGTGTCAATCATTCCCCCCTCTCTCTCCTTCGCAACGTTTCACCTCCCACGTTAGAGGCATCATTGCGCTAATGTTGATGTCGACATGGTTAGAAGTATGAGTCCCCATTTCATGGAAAACTGTACTGCTTCCACTTCCACTTTGTGCTTACGCAACAAAACCTTTAACTGTAGCACAAATGCATCCTCAAAGAGCATTAGGTTGCCATATCACTATAGAGTATAGTAGCTATTTATCTGTATGCACAAGTGACTGACAAAAGCCAGCTTAGCACCAAGACCTACTCACTCCAGGATATTAATGGCCTGGAGGATGTTGGATGAATTACCCGCACGAGATGCACAAAAATGTCATGACACTGCAGTACATGCAATAAGGTGTGATATTGCCTCTCGATACTACAATGTCCACTCAGCAGGTGTAAATGGACATAACGTTTTTTTATCTCCAAAAAACATCACTAGACCTGATTTGTTCTCATGAAGCACAATAGTGTGCTTGTGTATGGAATTTCTCCGTGTACACCGTATTCCTCCCACACTTATGCAAAAATATCCAGGATTAAGTTAGCCTTTGCGAGCTATATCAACAGCATTATTAGAAAATTTATAATATAACGCAGATCCACAGACTATCCTCACTGAGTTACACAAAGGTATTTCAATGTTTTCTTTCAACAAGCTTACCGTATGAAAAGCACAAGATCAGCACTACACATCTTAAAAATCCACATGAGAGTTTCATCAGTGGGGTGTTGCCTGTTAAAAGGATGATTCACACCCTTGGTTCCTCTTGCAACACGGAGTTGACCCAACTTCCTGAGAACATCCGAAAAGTTCTGGGTGTAACTCATCAACATCAGCCAGGGTTTATCCACTGCCGGTTGCAGGCCTCCCTAAACTAACACCACTTTACAAGATTCTGAAATGTGATAATGCACCGAGCACCTGCACGTGAAGTAATTGAAATGCTGCCTCCCCAGATTTTAATACTTTAAAATAAGCTAAATCAGTGTTTCCCTACCCAGATTGTTAAGGAAAGACTTGCGGGGCCAGTTTATCAATCAGAAATTAATGTTTCAGTCCCAGACAAAAGATGGCACGAACTGACCTCCAACGAGGATGATTATCTCCAACCTTCCAATTATAGTGTAATATTGCAAAACCGAGTTTATTTTTTTATTGGAAATAAATTGTACCGAATCATTGGGCTGTCATGAAACACTATGATAAAAAAACTAATATAGAGACTTCGAGTCATCTCTTAGTACAAAAAGAAAATGTTTTCAGTCCATTAGCTATTGGATGTTCCGACGAGGTGTTTTTCAGTGGCATTTAAATAAACACACGTTGGCTGCATTTGAAGCTTCTGGATCTTATCCAGAGACTGGCTGGTCATACGACAATACGATGAGCTTTCCAGATGTGGGCAACAGCACTTCACAGGTGTCGGTTGATGGTCTAAAATAAATTTGCCAATGATCTGTTTTACCACATTACATTACCATTTACGTCAATCTGCGTATGGGCCTTCAACACAAATGTTTTCCAGCAATAATTGCTTAACGGAGCATATCCTAAATAAATTCCAACTCTTTAGCTATCAGCATTATGTGGACAAAGAAAACAATTATGCTCAATTGCCAAACGTTATAATAAATCACATGTTCCTTGTTATAATATGCGTTTAAGAAGCAAAAAAGAAAACAGAAGATGAACAGTACAGAAATACGCAGAGGCGTAGGCTTGGAATGATACAGAGGTGGGAAGATGAAAACATGGATTATAGAAGTTGGGCACAGTAAAGATATAATTTGACCACTAGTAAAATAATGTGTGCTGGCCTAGGCGTAATAAAGGATAATAGCCAGCAATAGACACAATGGCAACAGAAAGGCAATATACGGAGGAGATCCTCCACCATGGAGACAGATTTATTAAATCAGGTCATGTTTATTTCACATGCATTGCTGTATGCAAGACCACGAGGGATGACAGATGGTGATGGCTTGGGGATGATTCTGTCCAGCAGTGGTTAGGTCACCAAAATTGCTGCTGATAAATAATAAGAGCGTGTTATAACTGCTGTCTTCATCATTATCCGCTTAATTGTTTACAGGGTCACGGGGGGCCAGAGCCCATCCCGGCAGACAGAGTGCAATGCGGAGCCATATCCAGGATGTGACGCCAATGCATATCGCAGGGCACTGGGAGAAATTAGCTCAGCAGGCCAATTAACAGCAGGGAGCAGCAGCTGGGAGAAAACAGGAGTACCCTGCAAAAACCCACACGGATAGGGGAGAATAAGCAAACTCCACACAGAAAGGTACCCGAGCCGGGAATCGAATCCAATGCCTTCTTGCTGTGAGGCGACACCACTACTCACTGTACCACCGTTGTTATAAATGCCGCAAGGACAAAAATCTGTGCAGTATTCTTCTTGCGGAAGGCGTTGTGAATACGTGCTACTTTGGCCAATTATGAATTGAGTAAGTCATTCAAAGCAGGCTCGACTGGGAGCAGCGGCTCTGAGATGGTGGGACCGGTTTGACCGGTCCACCCCAGATAAACGCCACTCCCTGTCCTATCACCTCAGGACGCCAACGTGGCACCTGCTCATTCAACGGCACTGGTGTTTCAGGATTTTGTTAATATTTCAAGTGCACCCTTATAGAATATGCCATAAAACAGGTTTTCACATAAACCACTCCTTACACAATGTAAAAATGGGTAGAAAGTCCAACTGACTCAATCTCCAGAGTCCAGAACAACTTTGGTAAAGGACTATGGAGATTTCCTGTCCATTCTATACAACATTAAGTGGTTCTTGCTAAATAAGACACCTATAAATAATATATCAATATAGTATAACCAATGTTTGTGAATCATTGTGATTAATGTTGCTTCACCAAAGCTGGCTATTGATATCAATATGAAGTTCAATACTTAAAAAATTAATGAACACATACGTTTGGTTAAGTTTCATCATTTCATTTTTTCCTGAAATAGCTACCAACAATGTTATTTTTGAATGCTACGCCATTGTAATTATTATTTTTTCTATCTCTTAAAAGTAGTCTAATCTGGTGTCTCCCTTGAAAGAGACTCTGAAACTCAATTTGCTCATACCTGGTTAAAAGGCAACTCTTGTATAGTACTTGTATGTTTGTCTATGGAATAATACGACTGTGCAATGCTATGCATCTATAGGAAACTGTGCTGGTTCGTTAAAGATTGAAAATAATTACAACCATTCCTAATACACCAATGGATGAAGGGCCCCACAAACCACGTTAGGCATGTGTTATGTTGTTTATTTACAATACTTTAACCAGGCTGGTCAGTCCATGTTGCGGGCACAAAGTCTATGTTAGCTTGCTCTGCAAAGTGGTGCAGATGTAATTGTGTATCCCATTTAATTCCCAAGAACCTAATATATTTGTATACGAATAGGTGTTGGCTCACAAGACATCTTGACCACCCTGTACAGTACCTACATTAACCCATTTCTCAAAGGGTTGTCACGGAATACTAAATAAAGGTGTCCTATGTTCAGCAAATATCAAAATCCTTCACTTATATACAGATAATAAACAAAACGAGCAAAGGGCACGAACTTTAAAGCAGACACTGCATCAGGTCAACAAGCAAGCAGTAGATCGCCACAAAGTTTAGCGATGCAGATGAGCAGTCATGTGTTATGGTTGTCCTGCAGCTTAAGACAGGAGTAAGTTGCTCTCAATACAAAAAAATGCACTTATCGCAGAAATAATTTAAGAGTACACATTAAAATGTCTCCCACTGCAATGGAAACTATGGGCGAATGGTGAAAATGCCACATTTTTACGGTATTACTGCCAACAACCACGGTGGAATGATTATGATTGGTTCAAACATTTCTGACTGCACACTTGGCGATAAACTCAACCGATTACCCCTACCAGGTCAGTAATCCAGTTCATGTAAGTTTAACAGTGGCTGCGCTGTACGGACTGAGCTCGGGCATATGAATGTGGAATTTACACTGATCAGAGCACCACCTCGTCAAGTGGATTGCCCACGCCTTCTTGGTTGTTGGTTATCTTTTGACCATACCTCACCACGCTGGTCAGTGCAGACAGGTAAAGTTCAGGTACGATTCAGATATTATTTACTGCTATTATCCATGGCCTGTAATAAAACTCGGGTCGCCGAGTTCATAGCATAGTGCGATAACCAATGCGTCTAACTAAATTACGCAAACAGCTCACTTACGACACAATTAGCAAAGAGCCCATGTTTCCTAGATCTTCTCTGTAGGTATTACTGTCCTGGATTTTGCACACAAAAAATAATATTTGTTTAAGAGTATATAACTGAACGTCGCAGTCAGACCCATTGAACTTAAATCACCGGGTTAAAATTGTATTGGAAATTAAATGCAAGTGTTCAGTAGATACACCGCCGTTGTTGAAAACGTACACAATGGTGAAAATTCCACATTGTGTTTGGATGCAAGTCCACATACTACATTATAACCGATGATTTCCAACAAAGTGGCACTTTATTCTTCAGTATATCGACCACATTATGTCACGGTAGGTCGAAAGCGGGCAGTATTGACGTGGGAGCATAGAAGTACAGTACATTACAACAGCTGATTGTTCCTGCACTGCTAATTTGACGTCAACAATGTTGCCGCATACCCTGTAGCAACCTGTTTGTGAGTGATGGTAGCACACCCAGGGACTCTAGTTTCAAATCTGCTTAGCTTGAGACAATTCCTAGTCAACGCCGGTAGTAGGCCGTTTAAATGTACAGTAAATTGAAATATTATTTGGCGCCGTTATTGCTGCGATGGTAGTGGCGCAAACGAATTACAACATAAAACCTCTATACATTCGTCAACAACAATGCATTCAACATCATCTGGGGCAAAAAAAAACACTTAACAGCTGACTGACGTTTCGGACAATGTGGCCCTGCTTTACACAAGCCATCAGTATCAGTGCTAAATTTCAGCTGCATTGAAGACAATCACCAATGGCAATGGGTTTCGACACACTTGTCTCATCAAGCAGTCAGGCTAGCTTGAATGAATATTGCTGTACCCGGCGATCTGACAGACAAGGATCTGTCTCTTATGTAGAATAATAAGATTAACTGAACTTATGACCGGCGCAAATTCAATGCACGGTCATGGCAAAGACACGGGGGCTTCAAGTCAGCAGGCGGCAAACCGACACACCGCTGCCTCCACATCATGATGTTATCCGCCAATAATCTTTTCTTTCACTTAAGGCGAAACGCACGCAGAACAAGGGGAGAGAACACACAAACTCCACAGAGAAAGGCGCCCGAGACGCGGGGATCGCGAACCGCCTCGGGCAGGATTCTCTCTGAGCGCAGACGTTAACCAGTTCATATTTTACTTGTTGTTCTGCAACGATGTGTACACGAACAAAAACCCACAAAAATGTTATTGCTGCTAATTTTTCCGTTCTGGTGTCGTTGTCGCTGACGCGCCGTTCTCTCCGCAGTTCTGTGCAGCGCTTTGTGACCCTCGGGTGAAAGTCGCTCTATAAATGCAATTATTATTATAGACTTCCTGTCATCCTTTAAGGCTATGGGGCTCATGCCTAGTCGGACGCTTAAAGTCACGGTCCTTGGTCAAGCAGTGACCTATTTGTGTTACAGTTTAAGTTGTGAGTACATTGACGGTAAAGCGGAGCGCCACGGCCAGAGTTCTTTTACGTTACGTCAATGCTTTTCATTCATGTAAAAAGATCTTTGCAATTAAAACCCAACACGCACGGGCATCACATTTAATATCGGTGAAGCCGTCATTAGATCGCTTTGACAACGACGCGATCTGAAGTTAGCGACCGTTCACAGACAAATCTACACTTTATATTTAACGCTTAAGCAAGACGGGCACCAGACGAACCGTGACGATCGCCTTGGCGAGGCACACGGATCCCCGGCAGCCGAACTCGGTGTCGTGCTCCGACTTGTAGTAGCTGAGAGTACCGCTCGCCAGCATCACGTATCGCTCCTGCCAGCCGTGCAGGTAGTTGGTCCACTTGCTCAACGTGCCCGAGTACTCCACGCCGCCGCCGCCACACTCGCCACCAGAGGCCGACGACCTGGAGCCCGACGAAGACGACGAAGACGACGACGCGACCTCGTCTGCGTCGTCGTCAGACAGCGTGAGGCTGTGGTTGTCTTTCATCGCCGCGGTCGAATTTCCCTCAACGTTCATTGTCAACGTGGTGGTGGTGCTGGTTGTTGTTGCGCTCGCACTCTGATCAACGCACGACGACTGCCGCCACCTCCGCCGCGTGATGCGCGCTCAGGCAGCGGGAGGGGGGCTTGAGGGGGCGGAGGAGGAGGGAGGAGGGAGGGGGGGAGGGAGGGGTTTGAGGGGGCGGAGGAGGAGGGAGAGGAGGAGGGGGAAGGAGGGAGAGGAGGAGGGGGGGAGGAAGGAGGGCGGAGGAGGGAAGGAGGAAGGAGAGGAGGGGGAGAAGGAGGGGGGCGGGGACGTCAACAAGCGCGCCCACGAGACGCGCCATCGCCGCTCGGGGGGCGGGGTTTGGAGGGGGTGGGGCGATTTGGAGGCGGGGCTCAGCCGACCCACGCCAATAGGAACGCGGCAGGCGGGGTCCGTTCGGGCGCGCGCGCGCGCGCGCGATGTAAACAAAGTCACGTGCCGCGACAGGGGCATCGGCTACATATATTATGTTAAGTATCGTGGGTGCTTGTCATGCATTATGCTAATTATATGCTGAAGGCGTTCGATAAACGTTTGTTGTGGTAGCGGAAAGTATGCGGTACGCTTGCAAGTTTCTTCCTTCATTTAGTTTCTTTTATTATTTGATGTCCTTCATTGATTTATGGTCATTATTTTGCTTTATGTATCTGTTCTGTTGTTATTGACATGATTTTCTCACTGTTGATCTGTGCAGCGCTTTGTGTTGCGTCTCACCAAACCAGGATTTATGAGGCTGAACATTTAAATTGAGTTCCACGGTAAATTGAAGAATGGACATTAAACACCGCATGAAACCCCATCCTTTGTGCCACATGCGCCATCATTATTATCAGTTCCCGCTTGATCTTGTACAGGGTGGTAGATAGGATATCCCAGCAGGCTTAAGTTGACGGGGCGTAAGGCAGGCTATACCCAGAATTGGACGCCAGCCCATCACAGGGCACTGCGGGAAACCTAGGCAGCATGTGTTTGAACTGTGGGAGAAGACCAGAGTACCAAGCGAAAGCCCATATAGACACGGCCTAAAACGTGTAGACTCCACACAGAAAGTCACCAGAGCCAGGAATTGAACCCGGGACCTTTTTGCTGTGAGGCGGCAGGGCAACCTGCTATGCCACGGTGTCGACCACACGTGTCCAAGCACAAAACCAATATATATTTAAACGCATACCATGCTGTACGTTGTTCAAACGTCACACATCTCGTGTCCGCTTTTTCCATGGCACTGCTGCTTTGTATTTCCCTCCCGTCGCCTCCTTTCCTGGAGCGATTACAACCTTTAACAAATGCTAAACACCTTGCAACTTTATTGCAACTTCAATGAGTGATGTTTGTTGCTGGCCGTTTAGCGTTTAAAAAAATACGCGCACAATAATAACTGCTAAGCGTACTTTATTGGTAATTAAAATAGAATGCTAAACAACGTTAAACACTAGAAGATTAGTTAACTTCACTTTACATCAAAAGAATTTCCAAGCACTGCCGTCACATCCTGAGTATAGCTCCGCCTTGCTCCCTCTGTCTGCTGGGATAGGCTCCATCCCCTTGCAACTAAGTACAGGATTAAGTAGGTATTGATAATGATGCATTTCTAAGTTTACACAAATGAAATATGTTATTGTGGTCCATCAACTGGCATGCAACATAAACTGCTTGGTTTGTCCCAGTGGAAGCATCTTTTGTCTGACCCCAAAATCGAGCAAGGATCTGAGACTGCAGTCCTCGCGGCTCACTAAAAATCCACCACCGGAGGTTGCTAAACGTCGTAGAAGTAACAGCGGCGATTTGAAGATGTCCTCAAGAAAAGAAGAGCTCTCGAGCTGGTGGTAACGTTAGCACAGAGGTCGAAGTCCGAGTGAGTGCAGGTAGTGGCAATGGAGGTGGCACCCCCTGGCAAAACCGCATTTGACGGAGCCGGCAGAATCATTACCGGCCCTCGGGGTTCCTCCAGAAAACAACAACAAGCTGCTGCGTGCGGCCGCGTGATAACTGGGATAGCGGTGGTCGTGATATCGGTGGTGATGCAGGTGATGGACGTGGTGCCGATGGGGGGGGGGGGAGTCACAGACACTGGAGCTCGGGCGCGTCGAGGCCGGACGGCCTGGTTACATGTTTGGTGCCATGATTGGGTACGTGGCATCGCTGGCGACACCACAGTTGTTGTTTCTGTTCCTCGCAAGCCTCATGTAGCCTTTCTCTCCCCACGTAGCGCCCCAGCTGCACACAAACACACGTACACGGTGTCTGCAACGTGCAACGACCCACAGCATAGGTGTACCCCTGTGTTTGGCTGCGTCTGTTTGGTACAGGCAGGAGGAGGCACACAAGCATTATTTACTCATCTCATCTCATTGTCAGAAACCGCTTAGTCCTGTACAGGGTCGTGGTGAGCCGGAGCTTATCCCGGAAGACACAGGGCGTAAGGCGGGCAATTTAGTCTGCAAGCCAATTAACCTATGTAGCAGCATGTTTTTAGACTGTGGGAAGAAACCGGAGTGCCCGGCGAAAACCAACGTGGACATGGGGAGAGAACTTGCAAACGTCACACAAAGGCACCCGAGCCGAGATTCGAAACCGGGACCTTCTTGCTGTGAGGCGACAGCACTATTCACTAGGCCACCGTGCCGCCCTAGCATTATTTACTGTATAATATAATTCATTATCAATACCCGCGTAATCCTGAACAGGGTCGCGGGAGGGCAGAGCTAGCCCGGCTGACAGAGGGCGCGAGGCGAGCGAATGCCCAGGATGTGACGCCAGTACATCGCAGGGCATACATTTTAGAGCAATTTATTCAGCAGGCCAATTAGCCTAAGCAGAAACTTGTTTTTAGACGGTGGGAGGAAACCGGAGTGCCCGGCAAAAACCCCCACGTGGACACAGGGAGAACACGCAAACTCCACACAAAAAGGCACCAGAGTCAATAAATGAACCCGGGACTTTTTTTGCGGTTAGACTACAGCGCTAGCCACTGGGTCACCGTGCCGCCCTATAATATATAACCTATTAATGAAAAATACATATACCAAACGAATACCTATGACATTCTGAGATGGTATGGTGGCGTGCAGTAAAGGAAGTCAAGTTTCACCGCTGTTAGAATATAACACATTTGTCTGCATTATAAATTGTATTGTTATTAACTTAAGGCGGCTTCCACGCAGGTTCTGGATTTCTGCACGGTGAGCCTCAGACAAGCCACCTATGAGCCATTCATTCGGCTGAATGCTTGAGTGATGCCGCTTTCGAGCCGGAGCAATGACAAAAAACACGGGGGTCCTTGCTTCTCCTATAGCAGGACGAGTCTCACCCCGTGTTGAACTGTGGCTCCACAAAGACAAAGACGGCGCGAGTCTTGGCAGCACAGTTCGCCCCCCC
>JAZEWT010000033.1:1330588-1360244 GCA_036362905.1 Mordacia mordax | reverse complement strand
GCCACCGTAGCAAGACTCGCGCAATACTACTGGCCCGTCATGGCCCCGCAGCACCTGCCACTACCTCCTCCCCGGGCCCACCCTCTGAGCCGGGGGCTCACTCGGGTCGCAAGGTTTGTAGCCCAGCGCGCTCACGACTGAGCCACCGTTCCACACACACTGCTCATGGGTACCAAGGCTGCCCTCACCTGTTCTTCAGCAGCCAGAAATCCTTCTCGCCCTCTGTGCCATAGCCCACGACCAGCATTGAGTGGTGAAGCCTCTTGACTGATTTGCGACACAACCGGCTGTAGAATATACCTGCACGGGAACCACAGTCACTCGTTCAGTCATTCAATAATTCACTTGTGTGAATGACTGCATGGACTCCAAGGACCCCATTTGTAAAATAAAAAAAACCCCATTCTGCATAAATGCGCATTGAAGCGTTGATACTTGTCAATCCATTTACATATTTGCGATAGTGGTGGAAATTCCAAATTCCTATGACGTTTCCCTATAAGTGGCATAGAACTTGGCACTAAGTTGAACCAATTTGATCGATCCCGGAGGTATGATGGGGTTAGTCATCTCCCACAACCAATATATAAACTCGCAACCTTCCAACCAAGGCCGGCATTCTCAACCGGTGGGTCGCGACCCATCAGTGTGCTGCGAGCGCCGCCTAGTGGTCCGTAGAGTCCAGACTGCAGTGGGTCTCGCGCCCTACCGGTCAGGCGTGATTGAAATTTACTCACAGTGCAGTTGACGGTCTCAGGGTGCAGCTAATCACCGGCTATCATTACCGAGAGCCGGAAACCCCCCTACAGTGTAGCTGCACTGCGGTAAGAGAGGGTGAAGATGCATCGGGAGAGCGGGAGAGAGGAAAGGAAGGATGTTCGCTGGGAGTTGAGGTTGGGAACATTCGCCATCTTATCTATAAAGCAACCTCGGCAATTAGATGCCCCAGGAGGATAGTTTCAGAATGTATTTGTCACGTTTACAAGAATACCTGCTGACTGCATGGTGCTCTCTTAAAATAAATACATATTAAATGTAAGATTAAAATGAAATACATGAATGCAACATTAATTGGGAAGATTCAGTGAATTTCAATCCGTGTGAGGGGGGGGGGAGCCATCATTGAATTTTCCCTGGGTCCCCAGAATCACGAAGGCCGTCCCTGGTTCAGGGTGGGTCCACGCACCGGAACTGTAGAAGAGCTTGATGTGCCGTGCATCGATCGCCACTGCCACTGGCCCATTGTTAGCCACGGTAGCCTGCAGGTTGGATTCGCTGCCACTTTGGACCCTCTTGAAGCTGGAAACCCTGACGGGAGAGCGCTTCTCGATGTCGAAGTGACACTTCATATCGTCCTGCGGAGATGGTGTTCACATGCCATGCAAACAAGGTGAGAGATGATGATGTGGCCAACAAAGAGGTGAGCAGCACAATCCGAGAGATCCTACTGTATTTTTGTACTGTATCTCTATCCTGCCGTGTTTATTTACCCCCCCTAACGCCTCACATCAAGAAAACCCCGGTTCAATTCCTAGCTCGGGTACTTTTTGTGAAGAGTTGTCACGTTCTTCCCCTGTTCACGAGGGTTTTGGCCAGGTACTCGTGTTTCCTCGCACAATCCGAAGACATGCTGCATAGGTTCATTGGCCCGACTAAATTTCCCTTGGTGCCATGCGATGGACTTGCATCTCATCATGGGTATAGCCCCGCCTTGCGCCTTGTGTCTGCCCGGGTAGGTTCCGACCCCCCGGATCCCTGTACAGGATCAAGCAGGGTCTGATAATGATGATAACCTTTACCACTGACCCCACAATAACGCCAACCCTATCCCCACCCCATCCTCACGCCTATCCCATGCATGAGTATTTCTTTAGTCGTGGAGGACACGGATAACACGGAGGAAACCCACGCAGCAGAGATGGAGAAAACAAACTCCGCACAGAGAGGTGCCAGCATCAGGAAATGAAACCGCCTCGGGCAGAACCTTCTCTCTGAACCGCAGATGTCATCACAGCGGAGACTCGCTGCCACCTTAAGTGGCTGCACTACCGCCCCCCTCAGCACCGCCACTCCCTCTGGCAACCCACGGTGGCGCAGATATTAGCACTCACAGAAAGTTTCTGCCGGAGGCGGTTCGATTCCCGCCTAGGGCGCCTTTCTGTATGGAGTTTGTGTGTTCTCTCCCCCTGTTCTGCGTAGCTTTCCTCCGGGTTCTCCGGTTTCCTCCCAAATTTAAACAAATACCCATTCATTAATCGGCCGAAAATATCGTAAGATAACGCGGTGTCTGGCAAATGTTGGCGCCGGCTGAATGCATGGCCGCCTTCTCCTCGCTGCTCTGTGGTTTCTTCACAACCTCTACAATGACGTTAGTCGCCCTGCACAAGGGCGTCTGCTAAGTAATAATTAATAGTAACGATGATAACTCCGCCGCTGCCTCCTGCTAAGCGCACTCCGCTTAAGCAGGCGAACACGCGAGAGAGCGGTATTTTCAAGAGCGGCGCCATCACGCACCCTGCCCTCGTACGGGTAGTTGTCCTCTGTGCTGATGCCATTCATCTGCTGCACGGTGATGAAGCCCATGCTCGCTGAGCCTTTCCTGCAGCCACGAGCGCCGTAGGGGCGCGCGCAGTCAATGAGCTGTTGCTCGCTGAGGCTCCACAGTTGGCCGCCGTGTTGGATCTTCCAGTGGCTCTCCATCGCCCCCGTTGCCGCGAAGGCCCATGAAGCCCAGCAGTTCCGCTGCCGGAGAGATGAGAGACGCGAAAACTCGCTGTGGGTGGATCAGACGCTTGGGCCGGTGTTTGTTCGAGGATCCAATAACTGTTGCATCTCCACGTTCCGTAATAACGCCTCCATTCGTCATGTGCCACCCTCCTATTTGCGACAAGATAATAGAGTGCTAGTGCACACGGCACACCACATCCAGTGTATCCCCTCGACAGCTATAGCCGTGGCTATCAGTCACGCGCCACCGCCCAGTCTACCGTCGACCCAGAGAGTGTTTCTGCACCTTGCACACCGCATATACTAGTACTCGGCGGCACGCGTTAGGTCACCGACAATGTCCTGGCCACTCCATTGGTTGGCATGATCAGCCCACTAGATGGCGTACATCGCCACCGTGAAGACCAATAAAAGTAATAATATAAATTTTAACGCACACATAAGATATACCGTCGATGGAGGACGAGAATGGGCCGCAGATGTGGCTCTAAATATTGGTCACGTGCCACCTACTCCAGTCTATCTACATCCTTCAAAAATTAAGCCCTGTGTAGATCTCATAGCGTGGAGGTAAAATATAAAGGTGCAGTCCTGCAATTTACTTACTTCTGTCACTTTTGGACCGCCCTCCGCTAAAACGACCTCGAGAGGGATCCTACTTTAGAGACTATTGGCCTATCCAGAATTGACCCCAGCACACGCGACCTACCGATCAGAGTCATCATTCACGCTTGTTGTGCGTGGACAGCGGGGCAGGAGGGCTGGATTTCAGACATTTTACCGTCACGCCGTTTGTGTGCGAGCTGTGGGCTGAGCGAGCGGGTGAGCGGGGGTACGGAGCGAGTGGCCGAGCGGGTAAGCGAGTGACCTCTACCGGCTTCTTCTGGTTCTTGACGGGCGTCACGACGCCGTGAGTCCGCCAGTCAAGCTCTGGCGGAACGGAGTTGTTGAGTGGCGCCTTGACGAACGACTCTGTCCACTCGTTCATTTCGCTGTCCTCAACGTCGCTGTCATAGTCGTCCGACGGCCCCATCACAACCATGTTCATCATGTACTCCTCCTCCGACTGCCACGGGGAGCGGACGAAGAGAGCAAAATGAAGCCATATTATCGTCAATATCCTTGATATATTATCATCATCACCTAGGGTTGCCACTTTTAAGGCACAAAAAATGGGACATTATGGAGAGGAGTAGAGTAAGGATATCTCAGTATCAAGATCTTAACACCTGCATAATTGCCAGAAATGGTAAAAACCTGTTCTACTTATTACATATGTACACTGGCCAAAAGTACCCATAGCATAAACAATATTTTGTTTGAACGTTTTATTTTATGGCCGATTAATAAATTAAGTCAAATATCACCCTCTCACCAAAGCTATTCATGGCATTTTTAGATATATTTTTTTAAAATTACATTGGCGATAAAAGTCATGAACATAGATTGGAAAAAGTATGAACCATCTCAGATATAGTGACAACAGTATTTTTAAAAACCAAAGAAAATTAACTAAAGATGTGCCACGCGCACACAATCTGGTACATACTGCGCAGTCAAGCGTGTCATGTATTTTCTATTTGTTTATAATAATACCGTACATCTACAAAGTACTCCAGGTGCCTGTTTACTCAGGAAAGCGTTATTGCATTTAATGATTTTGGTTAGCAGAGTACCGCCAGGTTTTAACCTTAAGGGCCCATGACTGCTAAGTTGAACTCCATTTGGTTAATTCTCATTTGTATCATGTCACTGGGGCTGCACGGTGGCTTTGCAGTGGGTAGCGCTGTCCCCTCAAAGCAAGAAGCAGCCGAGTTCGATTCCCGGCTCGAGTTTCCTTTCTGTGTGGAATTTGCGTGTTTTCCCGTGCGCGCGTGAGTTTTCGCCGGGTACTCCGGTTTTCTCCCACTGTCCAAAAACACCCTGCTACCTTGTTTAATTGGCCTGTTGAGTAAATTTCCCCCAAATGGTTGCCCTGCGATGTACTGGCGTCACATCCTCTGTCGGCCGCTGAATGAATGAATGAATCATGTCACTCGCCCACAATTGCCTCCCTCTTGCAAATAACATCGTGGGCTCTTTAAAGTCTGTGTGGTTGATATCATACCCGCAATAATAACCGGGGCAGCTACTGGATTCGAACCGTGAACCTCTGCAAAAAGCAGCACAACATCCTACCATTAGGGCGCATCACCGCACACCTACCAGGGCAGAGATGCCGCCCCACGTACCATGTCTCCGAACTGGTTCATGGCCAGCGTGAAGGAGTGCTTGCCGAGTGCCTCCTCCAGGTTGTGCTGAGTGATCATCTTCAGGTTCTGCTCCCACACGAGGCGGCGCCAGGCCTCCTCACTCTGGGCACGACAAGGGGACGAGGAGAGAGAGAGAGAGAGCAAGTTCAGCATCCGTTGCACTTGAGACCGCGGTTTAATCACAGCCGAGAGAGCGGTTTAACAGAGAGCTCGGGTTAACTGGAAACCCGGTTTAACTGAGAGCCCAGTCTAACCGCTGTGAAGTCCCCGATATATAAGTGACTGGCGCCGCCGCACCACACCTCGTTGTAGACCTTGCTGTAGAGTGCCTTCCAGGCCTCCCACTGCGGTTGTAGGGCGGGATCTTCCTGCGCCAGGGCGGCCGGCGTGGCCGTGGAAACGTCGGACATCACAGCAACGACGAGGAGCAGTGCCACAGCCATGGGTGCCACTGTGGGTGCCAGCAGAGCCATCATCTACCAAACAGCAGGCAAATTGGATTCCTGCCTCGGGCGCCTGGCTCCTGCGGGGTTAGTATGATCTCTCCCTGTTCACTTTTCTCCCAAAATAAAAAAAGCAATCAGTTAAATGGCCGATAGAGCACCGTCATAGGATGCAGTTTCTGGTTATGGTTGCCTCCGCACCCCCACCCCCACACACATCTCTGCGCTTTACTTCATCACTAACAATACTCGCTTAATCCTGTACCGGGTCGCAGGGAGCCAGAGCCTATCCCAGCAGACAGAGGGCGCAAGGGAGGGCTACACCGAGGAAGTAACGCCAATACATCGCAGGGGGCATTTTTGGGGGTAATTGACTCAGCAGGCCAATTAACATAATAATAATTGTATTTTTATAGCACCTTTCACCCGAGGGTCACAAAGCGCTGCATAGAGCTGTGGAGAAAATGGCACATCAACAACGAGACAAGAACGGCAAATCAGCAATAACGTTTTCTTTTAGGTTTTTTTTTACAAATGCTAGCTGCGGAGAGAACGGCATGTCAACAACATCAGGACAGTTCAACATAGGCAGCAGAGTGTCATTGGACGGCGGGAAGAAACCGTAATATCTGGCCAAAACTGAAGCAGACACGGAGAGAACACGCAAACTCTATATAGAAATGCACCCGAGTCTGGAGTCAAACCCGGGTGCTTCTTGTTGCGAGGCAGCAGCGCTACTCACTGCACCACCGTGCCGCCACGCCACCCCAAAGCTATAAGTGAACTCGACAAGGCATGAATAAATGCAGAAGACCTTACTTTTGCGCGAGATCCCACCGACTGAAGGATGGGATCTTGTCCGTGTGACGTTTATGCATCGCTTCCTCTTTTAAATACGTCCAGTGTTAGCAATATTGCTGCGTGTTGCCAAATAAACAGATAAAAACACAAAAAAGGTGGAGTATTGCAGAAATCACGTGGTGCCTGCCGTCAAGAGGAAGAGAAAAGGTTGTTGCTATGTTAGCACCGTCGTTTTGCTTGTGAAATCGGTGGCCGTTTCTGCAATGACATGGACAAGTTTGAATATAAACACAAAGCGGGATAGAAGGGCCGTTATCTAGGGCGACCTGCCTTAGTAGAGGTTACTCAAATCCCCTTCATGCACCTCCATCTCAATACTGTGCATCCTCGGTGGTCAGACCGGCTCATTATAGACACATTTAATTAACGTCACCTCGTATCGTCTTCTTCTAGACACCAAATCCTACAGGACGTTGGTGACAACGGTCTTCCACAAATCTCTGCTCTTTGAACTTCTAAGAATGTCCATTGTTGACATGTTCATCCATCTCGAGAGACTCTTGATATAAGTCATTCTCTCTCGTCCACGACCTCTCTTCTCTTCAAAATGTTCAGTTGTAACCAGATTTTCAATTTCCTCATTCGTCATAATATGCCTGAGAAGCTCCGACTGTCTGCTTCTAATGTCATTGAACAACTTATTTCGACATCCCATTCATGAAAATCATTTCTTCATTTGAGGTGTGACTTGTCTAACATACCTTTCAAGATGCGTCTGGATATACAATTATTATTATACGATCAATGTTACATTAAAAATTTCCCAATATATGTATTGTAAACTATGATAATTTGGGTGACACGGTGGCCCAGTGGGTAGCGCTGTCGCCTCCTCGCAGCAAGAAGGTCCCGGGTTCGAATCTCGGCTCTAGTGCCTTTCTGTGTGGAGTTTCCATGTTCTCTCCCCGTGTCCACGTGGGTTTTCGCTGGGCACTCCGGTTTCCTCCCACAGTCCAAAAAACATGATGCTGCATAGGTTAATTGGCTTGCAGACTGAATTGCCCTCAGTGCCCGGTGATGAACTGGCGTCCCATCGTGGGTATATCCCTGCCTTTCGCCCTGTGTCTGCCAGGATATGCTCCAGCTCACCGCGACCCTGTACAGGACTAAGCGGTTTCTGACAATGAGATGAGACGATGATAATTTTTTATTTTAAATGTTTAGTTGAAAGTTGGATCATATAATTATTATCTGTACCCGCTTAATCCTACACAGGGCCAAGGGCGGGGGGGGCAGTGCCTATCCCAGCAGACAAAGGGCGCAACACGGGACTATACCCAGGATGTGACGCCAGTACATCGCAGTGCACGAAGGGCAATTTACTCAGCAGGATAATTAACCTGGGCGTCAACGCCTGAAGATGCCTCCAAGGCAGGAGGCGACCCGACCGCCAAAAATGTAACCGCAAGGCAGAATTTGGATGTGAGTAAATCGACCTACAATGACTCAGCAGAATCTGTCTTGTGCCGATAAGACTTGGAACAAAAAACACAAGAGGACGTTGCCAATAACCGCAGTTCTTGCGCATGAATGGGGAAATTATGAGGTTAGGTGAGTTAATTATAATTGCAAAAAAGAGAAAAAGGTTTTACAATTTATGTTAATAATACAAGTGTTAAGATATTAAAATACCAAATAAACACCTTTCACACACGAGGATTGCTTAGAAAAGCTGCTCTCTCGGGATAGCGATGGAGGGAAAGAGGGAGAGCGATTGACGCGGCTGTCTCGAGAGAGCAGCTTTTCGAAGCAATCATCGTGCATCGAGCCGTGAAAACCTACATCATTACACCTTTCACAAAGTTCATTGATATTTGCGTTGTTTCTGAGCTAATTTCCTTTTGGCAACACCTGCCTAACACTAAGACGAGGCTTTAAAAAGTCATCTCTTGTCTGGGCCAATCAGTTTCAAGGACAATGCGTACATTATCAAAGCATGTTGTTTCCATGTTTTGCCACAAGTGTGTGCGAGGTTTTTTGCAGATTTGAAACTTTGTGCAAGATGCCTATTTGGTGTTTTAAGATCTTCACACCTGTGTAATTGCCAAAAATGGTAAAATGTTTTCTATAGTTAACGTCTCTTTATTAGCAGGTACCCCGAGACTGAATTATCCATAAAATCCATTTTTGTAGTTAGGTCACGCAAAAATAGCGTGTCGTAAATCTTCCTTCACCCGACACAGCCAACCAGCAAGGTGTTGGTCTTGGGGACTGTTTGATTATACTTCCCCACACTGGTCAGAGCACAGACTTTGGAGCGTCATAGCGCACATTATTTTTTGCTTTACTGCCCTCTGCTAAGAATATTCTGCTACAGCATGACGTTTATGGCACAGAAATCATCATTATCATCCTTGATTCATTCATTATCGCTCAATCCTGTACTCTCAAGCATACTAGATGATTTGCCCCCTTTAAACTCACGCCGTGTCTAAAGTGTAAAACCATCCCCCTGGTATACTGCTGAACGCAGAGCCGAACAGACTTGGAGAAAATCTGACCTCACTGTTCACACTGAAATATTTAAGGACCTGCTCAATTGCTACTGGGAGGCACTTCATAGCACCCATACCAACCAGTTTTCCAGCATCCTAGCTGATATCTGGAACAAGCCCAAGATCCTCTCTCGACCATCCATCGGCTCCTTCATCCAATCAGTCATTCACCCTCACCTCTTCATTAATAAAGATCATGCGGATCAGTTGATTCAGTTTTTCTCAGAAAAAAACAAAGCCTACCGCATCTCAACTCAATCTCAACTGCCAACCAATACCTAAACTATTGTTCCATCTCCTACCCTGATCTCAAAACTGCTGGAATTTTCCGAGTTAATGAAATCTGTTGTCTCTTCATTGGTTACCAGATCTCGGCCTACAAACTGCTCCCTGACCTCTTTCCACCCAAACTCATCCGGGCAAATTTCAAATCCTTTGCCACCTTTATCATTAGCTCTTCAATAACTCACATCGCTCCAGCATCGTTCCCCCACTATTCAGATGTGTGGCAGTTACCCCTCTGCTCAAAAAAACCTAGCCTCGATTGCAACATCCCTCATAATTATTGCCCCATCTCAAATTTACCATTCCTTTCTAAGGTGCTTCAGTGTGTAGTAGCCATGCAACTCCAAAAACACGTCCTCAACAATGACCTCCTCGATTCCTTACAATTTGGGTTCAGATTTGGTCATAGTTCTGAAACTGCTCTGGTGAAAGTAGTTAATGACCTACTTGTCACTGCTGAAGAAGGCTCGCCAAGTGGTCTTATCCTCTTGGACCTGAACGCTGCCTTAGATACCGTTGACCACCCCTACCTTACCGGAGCGACTGGAGGGCATAGGGGCCTCTGGCTGCACGCTGCACTGGGTGAGCTGCTACCTCTCTGACCGAAAAAGAGAGGAGGACACCTTGACCCGACCGCCAAATATCTAACCGCAAGGCAGAATTGGGATGTGAGTAAATCGACTTGCAATACCTGAGCAGAATCTGTCTTGTGCCGATAAGACTTGGAACAAAAAACACAAGAGGACCTTGCCAAAAACCGCATTGAATGGGGAAATTATGAGGTTAGGTGAGGTAATTAAAATTGCAAAAAAGAGAAAAGATTTTACAATTTCTGTTAATAATACAGATATTGTAAAATCAAGTGATATTTAACATCTCTGTATTAGCAGGTACCCCTAAACTGAATTATTCATACATCCATTTTTGTAGTTAGGTCACGCAAAAATAGTATGTCGTCGATCTTCCTCCACCCGACACAGCCAATCAGTAAGGTGTTGGTCTTGGGGACTGTTTGATCATACTTCACCACACTGGTCATAGCACAGACTTTGGAGCGTCATAGCGCACAACGTTATTTTTTGCTTTACTGCCCTCTGCTGAGAATCTTCTGCTATAGCATCATGTTTATTCCACAGCAATCATCATCATTGTCATCCTTGATTCCTTCATTATTGCTTACTCCTGTAGTGTAGAGGATCGAGGGGGCGGAGGGGGGGGCGCCGAGCCTATCCTGGTAGAGGGCGCAAGGCGGGGCTATACTCAGGATGTGACGCCAGTACATCGCAGGGCACTGGGGGGCAATTTACATGGCAGGCCAATTAACCTAGGCAGCAGCGTATATTTGAACGGTGGGAGAAACCCGGAGTACTCAGCGAAAACCCACGCGCATAAGGCGAGAACACGCATACGCCACACATCGAATTATGAATTCAAAATCGCGGATAACCCGACGGATAATATAACGGAGAGAACGGCTTGTCAACAACGACATAAAAACTGCAAATCAGCAACAATAATGTTAATTTGGGTTGTTTTGTTACAAATCCGAGCTGTAGAGAGAACGACATATCAACAACAACATCGGGACAGTTCAACTGAATGTGAAATAGTAGTAATAAATTATAGAACATAAAGTAAGCAGACAAAATAATTATTCAACAAATAAGGAAGGAATAAATGTATGGCACTTAATGCCATACCATGTCAATGTGCCTTACATAATCACAGCGTGAACACAACACACATCTTCGTTGTATTTGGTCTAAGTTCCTTTATTAAACATTGCATCTTTAATTGCAGTGCAAGTTGAAACTATTCAAATCATTGTACAGATTGAATTTGTAAAATTATTATATGTTTATTTATATACTGAGGTTTGAAGCAATAATATGTGTCACGTGGATGACTCCTATTTATATGTAGGTACTATGTATATGTTAAGTCCCTTCTATAGCATTGCGATCTTGCAGGACAACGGGGTGTCGGTGGAGACCGGAGTCGGCCTCGTCATCCCCTCCCTCGCAGCGCGCCGTCAGCCTCCCTCTAGCTCTGACAACACTCCTCGACGGACCTCCGAGTCACTCATATTAAATCTCGGGAAGAGTTTCCCCTGTAGAATTCTGTATTCACCCGCCGTGTAGCCCCGTCGTTGTCTTCGCAGACCGCGTACAAGTCCCCCACGCGCCTTCTTGTCCTGCTGTCCATCCAGTGTCTCCCCCCTTCCGCTGCCCGTTTTGTAAACCCCCCCCCTTCCTCCCCCCGTGGCGACCCGGGTGTCAATCATTAACCCGCCGCATCCCGACACCACATCACGAGTTTCCACGAGACACCCCATGACGAGATAAAACAAAAGCTGATAAAGAGCGATGTCCCCTACTTAACTCTGCACTGGCATATTAGAATCACATTAACTTAATCCAATTCTGCCTCTGATTCACCTACTAGTTTGTATCTCATGAAAGCCTGCCCAGTTTTCCAAACACGTGGTAATCTTTCCTGATGTCGCAGTCTAGAGTTGTATAGCTGTACAGTGCCGATTTTAAAAACAGCCCTCCAGGTTTGTGTATGTTTGGAAAACTGGACAGGCTTTCACGAGATGCAACAAGTAGGTGAGACGTTGTCCCTTCCACAAGATAAAATAAGTGGCGACAGTAGCGGTGAGCAGGGATGTCAGGGGCACCAATCGGTGCAGTCCTCCCACATGACAGGTCGAGGTGTGGGAAGGTGGCGATGTGCGCTACAGTGAACTCCAAAACAGACAATAGAGCAAAACACTGAATGCTTGCCAGGTGGAGAGTCTAGGGCCAGCGGGGGGCTTCAAACGTGGATGGGTTCACGCTGGCTTACAGCGGATTCCATTGAGCGGAACGGTCACTTAAGCCTCACTCAAGTCTCGTCACGTGGGGGTAAAGTTTACGGTGCCGCTATAAACGATAGGCTGAGCTTTAGAAAGTTAAGTAAGCATTCAGTGGAGCTGCTGCTGCCAATCAGGGCTGTGTTGGTGCACACTGCGCTGACAATTTCTTTTGGATTGTTTTCTGATGAGGCCCAGAATGTTGAAAAGATTCAGAATTTGCTTACTTAAACATACGCTGTTTTGGTTTAAATTTGTTTGGAAAATGAAGAGGCTAGTTGATTAAAACGTATTGTTATTCATTGACATCTGTTATGTTTTGGTTAGGAATGGTTATAAGAAGGTGTGATGAAAGTGTTAATTTGCCGAGTAAATTTGGTTGCTCAGTTGGCTCCTTTGTTAGCCTTAGTACCAGTAATTGATGTGATGACCCGCTCCAACCACAAACCGATTGTCCCCTTACAAAGCAATGTGTTATTTGTATTTGTATCGGTTCACTGTGATCCCTCCTGGCCCTTCATGAGAATGTGGTAGAGGTGCAGACTTGTGATTGTGTGTGCTGCCTCCTTTGCTGCAGAGGTCACACAATTGGGTAGCAGCCATAGTTGGAAATTCCACAGTTGTTGTTTCGGTTCCTGGCCATTTTTACATAGCCTTGTTCACCCCAATGCTTGGCCCAGCTGTGCAAGAAGAAATACAACAATGAGCAACACAGGTCAATTCATTTCCTTATTCCTCCGCATTTAAAACATAGTGGTGCAACCCTCGATGCTAAATAACGGCACACGGAAGTGAATGACCTGTGCTTAATCAGGAACCCTTATTCCCTCATTTTCTTTTGTTTTAAAAAATATATTATTTGTGACTTGATGTTCTTCGTTGATTTAGATTAATTATTTTACTTATTTAATCTATGTTTTTGTTGATATCCCATTCTCTCCACAGCTCTGTTCAGTGCTTTCTGACCCTCGAGTGAAATGCGCTCTAGAAATGCAATTATTATTATATGATGGAAATTCTGAGCGTCTTTTAACAGATCTCTTATCCACACAGGAGGTGACACTATTTGGCCACCATAACTCTCTGCGGGATTAATGTTTGTCATATGACAGTCGACCGATGTTTATCTCTCAGTTTAAAATCTATCCATGATGAAATCAAAACAAAAGATAACCCTACACCCTAACCTCAATTTTTAATCCTACTGCTTCACACCATCCCCGAACTGTAACCCAGGCGTACAAAGAGGTGGAGAGAAACAAACACTGATTGGTGGGAATAGATTTCAGTTCCTCCTGTTAATCACAACTCCTTAATAACTGCGACTCTTATTATCTACCGCAACTGTCGTGTTAGTGAAAGCTCATATTGTCCACGATTCTAATTCGAATGCTTCAAAAGCATCCGCGACTTTTCCCAAAAGTCTTTGCAGTCGGCATCTCATTATCAGTGACTTTGTCACTTATTAGAGAAGTCACGTGGTAAATCGATCCTCTTACTCGCGATTTTTTGACCGAGCGAATAAGATTTGCAAAATCGCCGATAATCCCGCGGGTGACATGGTCTCCCGTGTACCACCGTGGATACAAGCAGGGGTTCTCCTGTATTGATCAAGAGTGGCTCAGTGTGTCAGACACAGCACCCACCTGTTCTTGACGATCCAATACTCTTGTCTGCCCTCCTGGCCGTAACCAACCACCAGCATGGCGTGGTTGATTCTAGTATTACTGCACCATGGGTCATAGTAAACACCTGTAATGACAAACATTGCACAAGTCAGAGACAGCCTAGTAAGATGACAGTCACACTACAAGCTCATGTTTCTCCATCACAATCATTTTCATAATCATTGGGACGGTAAAATGGCCCAACAGTAGCGTGGTTTTCACTTGTTGCAAAAGTTTGCGGTTCGGGAGCAGTGGCTACCCTTGTTACAACTGTTCATATTTTGTAATGATGTAGGTTTACACGGCTCGATGCATGATGATTGCTTCGAAAAGCTGCTCTCTCGGGACAGCCGCGTCGTTCGCTTCCTCTCCTCGCGACGTTTTGCCTCACACGTTAGAGGCATCCTCAGGCGCAATATTGTTCCTATTTTAACCGTGACAATACCATGAATTGTCCGCTTTACAATGGACATTAAAAACCCCATGACCGTTATTTAAACGAGACAGCCACTGCGTCTGGGAGCTGAGGTCTGACTTTTCCAAATGGCATGAACCCCAAATGTATTAAATTACAGGTTTTAATCATCAAGCCACTTCCAGATGGGATGTAATGGGGAAATTATGTCTATGACGAGCGGCTAGATGATGTTACATAGTGAGATCACACGGGGATGGCGATGCTTTGGGAAGCGTTCATCCAGCAGCAACCAGATTGTGGCTGTCGATGATGAAGATGGTGTGTTTCTAGGTCCCTACCGTGCTTATAAAACTGGAAGGATTGGCGGCTCGCGTCCATTCCCACGGACACCGGCCCCACCGATGCCACGGCCTGTTGCAAGTGGGCTTCATTTTGTTTCTCGATGAGCGCGTACGACTTGAGGTAGGCTCCGCGGGTTTGATAGTTGTAGCGGCATGGACGGTTGTCCTGGGAACACACGGCGGCACACAGATCACTGAGATCGTCGGTGTGGATTAGCGAAAGGGATTGGTGCTGCTCTGGACCGATTTCGATTGGATGTAGGACGATCAGTCGATTAAAAAATATAATAAAGCCATGGGATAAAACCAGAGAACATGAAGAAACGTGTGCAGAGTAGGTGGCAGAACAAACGCCATATTGAAAGGGCGTTCTTGCTGTGAGACACATGTGGTACTGCTGTGCACCACCCTGCTATCCAGTTGACTTTCATGTTGGTCTGAGCAATCAAGAAAGCGATGGACCTCAAAACAGTCAACGGTCTAATTGCTTCTGCGATGTACTGGCGTCACATCTTGGTGTTTCCCCACCTTGTGCTCTGCGTATGCCGGGAAAGGATCTGGCTTCACCGCGATCCTGTAAAGGATAAAGCGGGCATTGACAATGAATGAACGTCTAATTGCCTCTGATCTCCTCGTGCTGCACACTCACTCTTTCCTCGTAGGGGTAGCTCCTCTCATACGCGATTCCTCTATTTTCTTTGATGTATTTGAAGGCGTTGGTCATGAATCCGCCGCGGCAGCCGAAGTTCCCCTTGCGAGCGCAATCGACGAGATTCTGCTCGCTGAGCGACACGAGTTGCCCGTTGCGGATTTTCCACTGTCCCTCCAGGGCACCCGTGGAGCTGAACGCCCAGCAGGAGCCACAACGACCCTGCTCACCATGACACAGATTGCGATATGGTCGTCATCAACATCGGCTTCATCATCGCTGTTAACATCATCATCGGCATCATCAGTCATCAGCAGCGCAATCGTTATCGTCACCGCCGTCGTCATCGTAATTGTCGCCATTATTGTTCGTCATCATCAGCATTACCGTCACCAATCTCAGCATTCTTGGCATCATTGATTGAAGGATTACTGCCATCATCAACTATACTATGCTCAAAGTCGTCATCATCATCACCGTCATCATTATCGTCGTCACCGTCACCATCATCATTGTGGGGGTGTGACGTTAACGAGCTGCTCTATCCATTAAGTTGAACTTCAATGTTGCGTCACCATTAAGGTCCACTTGCAGCCAATTAGAGTTGGAGTGGAGTCATTGGGACGGGCGCAGTCAAGGGCTCTTGGGAAATCGTCACAAACACCGCATGATGTGCCAGATAACCCGAACGATAAATTAATTTTCACTTCAGTGGTGTGAATATGTTTTACATACATGACGCAAGTGGCGTTTACTGCTGGTAAACGAGTGCCGATGTTACAAATGACTCCGCTAGGCAAATAGCCTTAAGCCGTATAAAATGCACACGTGAGAAGAAATTACAATTTATTATGGGGTATTTGATTATTAAATCGTGTGCCTCGTGTAACGTGTGGGGCAAAACGTCGCGAGGAGAGGGGAGAGGAAGCGATCGACGCGGCTGTCCCGAGAGAGCAGCTTTTCGAAGCGATCATCAATTTATAACAAGCATTTTGATTTTTAAATAATCACAACAAAACGTAACTTGTTACAATGGAAGAACACAGAAAAGCTGGTGAACGGCTCTACCTGGTTTTTGACCTCAGTGACGGCTCCATACGTCCGCCAGTCCATGCTGCGTGGTGCCGTGAAGTTGGTGGGTGGTGTAAAGGTCATCGACTCCTCCTGCCCTGCCACCTCCATCTCGTTCAGGAGCATGGGCCGGGTCATCGTCTGCACGAACTCGTCCGCTGTCTGCGTGGGGAGGAGGAGGATAATTGGTGGTGGTCGAAGTGGCGTAAGGAAGAAATGCTCAGTGTGGTGCAGCGGTAGCTGCGGCGGTTCAATTACCGCCTCGATCGCCTTTCTGTGGGGAGGTAACACGTGTTCTCCTCCCTGTTCTGCGTGGTTTTCCTCCGGGTCATCTGGTTTTCTCCGACAACTAAAAAAACCCTAATTTATTGTCTGATACCATCATCATATTTACCTAGCCCTTGTCATCCGCGGATTTAGGTACTCACAGAATTGGGCTAGTCCGGCCTAAAAACCATCCTCGAAACTTCTGGAACAGACTGGCTGCTGTAGCCTAACTGCTGCAGGCTAAGTCACCCACACCTCTACCTCTCACCCACTCCCTTTCACACATCCACCCTCCCTCTATTTTATTTCACCAGTCAGCAAAAAAACGTCCGTTCTGTGTTTGAGAACTTCGGTTTAATCACTCTTTCAGCGTTTTTTTCCTTTTTTTAAATTATATTTTTTAGCAATGCAAACAAAAGACCTTCACTCTCTCACACTATCACTCGTTATCTCACCCTCATCATTGTTTGTTTAGTTTTATAATAATAATTATAATTTTCTGTCGTGGTTTGTTGATAAATATCATTTCCTTTCAGGTAGTTGCAGTGCAGCTGCACTGTTAGAGTATTAAGGGATACTTGCGCCGTTAGAACGTTATTGGGCAGACATACGTTGACTTGCGGCGTGTATTAGGGCCACGTGCAGCCGGTGTGCACTGGGTTTCCTCGCTCTCCGCAGCCCCTCTTATCCCCCCCCCCTATCACCCGCGAAGAGCGAGCACAAAGTGTTTTGAACGCAGCGTCTGGGAGATGCTGGCGCCGTGGTTTCCACACACGTCGACGTTGTTCTCCGTTCGAACGAATACCGTTGACATTGAGCGAATATGCGCGCGTCAAAATGTGTAATTATCTCAATAAAATGTGATAACGAACACCCAATCATCGACATCATCATCACCTCTGCGAATCTCGTCATCATTATTGTTATCACTGTTAGCCACACCGGATTTTCCACGGGTATGGACTGCACACCAGAATCAAAATGAAGAGGCAGATCGGTACGATTTTGAGTGCTTGCGCAAAGCCGAACTTGATAATGCAACTGTGAACCTAAGGGTTTTATATAAATAAGTGAGCATCAGTGGGTCTTTGTGTACGTCTCTAGCTCTCTGTGAGTCTTTTTATTCTCTATGTAAGTTCATGTATCGCTGTGAATGTCTAGGGGTTGTATACAAGGGTATTCTTCAATTTAACAGGAAGGATTTCATGACCAATGTTATTCATAAAAAAGCCCTTTCTGAGTTAGGGGTTACCTAAACAATGCATAGGTGGGCACACGGTGATCGCATCACCCTCTGTATTTGAAGACCTAGAGTTCGGAAGACATCTCCACATCTCTAGAACCTTTGTACGAGGTGCCTGATGACGCTGATTACAATTAGCGAAATGTCGAATTTCATTGCAAGTGTTGAGGCTTTGCTCTCCAGCGCACTGGTGTGCTGAGCTTGTAAATAATCGGCACGTTCTGTTCACGTGACGAAGATTGCCGATCGGCTGTGTTGGGCGCAGGTGGTTTACGACACATTTGTTAGTGACCTCACCCAAATGATGGACTTTATTTATTGTATTGGTGGCTAGATATGATCTGAAACAAAATGAAAGCTGCGGTTCTAAAATTGCTCGATCACGCCACAATAAGCGAGTAACTTCCACTAGAGAGTGAGTGCTCTGTACAATCCTGTGTGTCTCTTCGTCTCTGGGACTCTTCATACATCTGTGAGTGTTTGTTGGTCTCTGCGGCAGCTTACGGGAGGTTAGCCACGGTTGACATCAGTGTCCAGTGACATCTGAACCGTTCCTGGAAATTCCCTTCAGCAATAAAGCATCGACAGGCGTAGTGTTATAAGCTCAAGCAATCCCCCACGACTGACGTGTGTGTGGATATATCAGATAACAACAACTTCATCATTCATATCTGCACAGCAATTCGGACACAGATACGCCCCACGTACCATGTCTCCTAACTGGTTCATGCCCAGTGTGTAGGAGTGCTTGCCGAGTGCCTCCTCCAGGTTGTGCTGAGTGATCACCTTCAGGTTCTGCTCCCACACGATGCGGCGCCAGGCCTCCTCACTCTGGGCACGACAAGGGGGGACGAGGAGGAGAGGGGGCACGACAAGGGGGGACGAGGAGGAGAGGGGGCACGACGTGGTTTCGACAGTGGGTGCCTGCGTCACGACGACAGCCGATCCCGGCAGACAGGGGATGTGTCTAGGAGGGGACGCCAGTCCATTGCAAGACACGGGAGGCAAATAGGCCAATTAACCTACGCCGGAGAAATCCCATGGTAATACGGGGAGAAAATGCTGCGGGTGTACGAAGAAGTGTGTTGGGCATCTCCGTCCCGGCGACAAGCAGCCTTGCCTCCGCCTCGTAGCTCTTGCCGTGCAGGTCCTTCCAGGCCGACCAGTGGGGGTCCAGCTCGGGGTCCGTGGCCCCGGCGGCGAGGACGGTGACTCCGAGCAGTACAGCAGCGGCCACGGCCAGCGCCATCTGTGCAGCCACTGCGCGCATCACGGGGCGACGCACGTCACGCACAGACGCTCAAATTCGCCATCTCGTTAACGCTCAAGAGATTGAGGCGGTGCCATTTGGTGGAAATTCCTAGAGCGAGGTTTATGCTATCCGTGGGATAAACGCTTCTGACTTGCTCACAAAGTGGTATTTATTTTAGCGACTTGTGCCCCGGGCGGCACGGTGGTGGCTCAGTGGGTAGCGCTGTCGCCTCACAGCAAGAAGGCCACGGGTTCGAATCTCGGCTCGGGTGCCTTTCTGTGTGGAATGTGCATGTGTGGAATGTGCACTCCGGTTTCCTCCCACAGTCCAAAACACTGCTGCCGCATAGGTTAATTGGCTTGCAGACTAAATTGCCCGCAGTGCCCGGTAATGGACTGGCGTCCAATCGTGCGTATATCCCTGTCTTGCGCCCTGTGTCTGCCGGGATAGGCTCCAGCTCACCGAGACCCTGTACAAGGCTAAGCGGTTTCTGACAATGAGATGAGATGAAAGACTTGCGCCCTCTGTCGGCCAGGATAGGTTCCACCCCCTGGCGACCCTGTACAAGATTCAGCAGGTATTAATAATGAATGAATGACTGCTGCAGGATGATGATGGGCTGAGTTAACCCCTCCCCAACCACTCAGTTGCTTTACAGCCAAGCCACCTGGCCAGGATTGTCTGTATAAATACGTTGGGATTTAATAACTGCTCTGACATGACGCAGTTTAAAAAAAAAGAACAGTCTAACACTGAGCCAGCCTATATTCTTTATTCAGCTAAAAAGGGCTACTAAGAAGATAAAGACTTACTTTGATCGTGCAAACGCGGACGAGTGCTTGGGACCCAAAGCCGACAAGCAGGGCAAGGAACCTGGTATTATAGGGGCGGAGGAAGTGACAGCGGTTGTGCCCTCAGAGGTTACACAATGGACGAATTGTCACCACGTGTGCGTTGAGAAATTTCCTGCACAGCAATAAACTAATCCATAAGAATTGCACACTCTTCTTGGTAGGTTACAGGCAGAGAAATTGTGAGAGGATGTGCTGGTTCTATCAATGCCCGATAAGCTTCTCCTCGGGAAACAGGGAACTCGGGAAATGTTTGAGCAATTTTGTGGGTGATGAACAAATTTCTTTGACACGTTTTCACACTTCTAAGAGGGTGAGTGGTGCATGCGGTTGAAAAGCAGTGTGTCCTCACAAATATTTTGCAATTGTTTTGTATCACATTTCTTTCATACCACAATTATTATATAAAGCTATCATATATATATAATTCTATTTCTCGGGAAAACATATTGAAATAAGGCAGTGACTATAACCACAGTAAGTGCAGGTTGAAATCAACCAATCTCTGCAACTGACAGCATAGTTGGCATTTTATCCATGGTTCTGGAATATATTCCTTATTTATTGTAACAGTAATGAGCGCCTACGTACTTCTCTGAATTACAAATTTTAAACAAAACACAAGGCTTGAAATACGTATCCACTTTGGTCCAACATGTTAAAAACATTCATTCATTATGAATGAATGGCTGCTGCGAGGAACCCAGCGGTGAGAAGCGGAGGTGAGGTCTGGAGAAGCCAAGTGAGTGACGAGGGGAGCTCCTCTTCACCTGGGCAGCGGCGTCGTCACCTCCCCTCCCGCCCCCCCCCATGGATCTGTGCAGCGCTTCGTGACCCTCGGGTGAAAAGCGCTCTATAAATGCAATTATTATTATATCTGATATCATAGTGGATTGGTGGCACCATACATAACGCACTAAACTCTATTATCCACCAGACACATCAATAACATCACGGCTTCAATTGATTGTGCTCCCCACAACTTTATACTGAACAGTAGAGTGAAGTATGGCTAAACAACCATCGCCTATACAGCATGGGACAACCATTATCCTGACAGACTGACAAAGGACGGTAAATAAATGTACGATAAGTCATGTGAAGTGTAATGCTAAATTATCATGGGTTTTTTTCTATCGGCCATATCTGGACACACACACACACACGTGCAAATGCCAGAGTATTTCACACACACTGCCCTCTACTTTTAATTACATACGAGCCACAAATAAAACGTCTAAAAGTGGAATAAGGCTCAACAACTTATTCAGCAAATGTGCCAATCGCAGTTGGGGCTGACGCCACCACTCCACCCGCCGTACAACACCAACCTCGCATACCATGACTTCTCTTACGCTTGGGCCTCTTTTCAGGGGACACATCTCCCTCTATCATGAAACTAAGGTCAAGTCTTTGTTATTTAGATTGTGTTCATAACTCTGTGCAGCCCGTTGTGACTCTCGATTGAAAAGTGCTCTAGAAGTGCAGATATTATTCTTATAATATTAGCAAAGTATCCCTTCTATTAGAGCCATTAAACCCAACGTGATGGAAAAGAGATAATCAAAATGAATTTTATAGATCTACTTCCAGACACTCCAAGTAACCTGTGGTTCATGCAGGAAAGTGCAGAACTCTCCTCTTGAGTGTCTTTTATCCTTTGACAGCCATAAAAATAAGGACACTTACATAACTGCAACGTACAGAAACACCACTTGTTTATTTTTGCCAAGCAGTACCATCATCAAATGGTCCACACGGACAGTTTTACAAGTTCATAGTTCAAAGGTTTATAGCAAATGCACGCATACTCATACAAACTATTTCGTTAGCACGAACTCTATATGATTGTAACAACGTACAATTAAATCTCGAATAACTGTGGTCGGATTAATCGTGCTTGTGAATAAATACATTAGCCACAGATGTGCTGGCTGATTAGTTGCTCCTTACTCAGAACCCAAATGGCCATATGTACATTGGCAAGTGTACGGATTGCTACGTTATAAAAAAAACAAAGCTTTTAATTGCCAACATTAAACGTGCTTCTGTTTTCACCACGCCAATGCCTTCACGGCTAGTACCCCAGATAAACTGAGACTTTACAACAGTCATTTCAACTTGAGTGACAAATCAATGCCACTCTCTTTGTAAACGCCATCGCTTCATCTGACACCACTTTGACGTTCATTTTGAAGCTCGCTATTTTTTCCTCAGTGCCAGATGTCTGCTGCTGCACCACTGCTCAATTTCAGTTGTCCCATCATCACCACCTCCTCCCATATCCATGCCGTAACCGCATCGTAGCGACGGCGATGATGGCTCACTCTGGTAGCTTTCCGCCGGCGTACGCGAGCGTCGTGAGGTCAAAAGCCGAGTGAAGTGCGGAGGAGAGTTCCCGTGAGAGCAGTACATGGAGCGATGTTCCGTCGTGCGCGTAAATCCAGCGGTCGCCTGTCCAGTCGTAGCGCTTTGGACCACTGTTCCCCATACATCCACAGAGATAATCGCAATGAGGACATTTTCATTACATTCAGGGATACGTTGAATGTAGATTTTCATGGCTCAATATATTATTGCTCTCCAAACCAGTTTTTTTTTCGGGATAGCCACGTCGAGTGTTCCTTCTCTCTTTATCGCGACGTTTGCCTCTCACATAAGAAACATCATCGTAAACGCTTGATGATGATGATGCCTTCAACGTGGGAGATGAAACGTCACGAAGGAGAAAAAACACTCGACATAGCTATCCCGAAAAAAACAGCCAGAGAGCAATTTTCATTAGAGAGGGTTGCTAATGTTATCACAATATTGCTATTACCATAATGTCTAGAGATTTTATATACACACGGATTTCTTGCCAAGCAGTATAGTGTTAGGGCCTGCAGAAGTACATATCAGAGAGAGTTTATGAAATCACGTAAAGTGACCTCGAATAGTGTGGGGTGTTTTGGATCAATGTGTGCCTCAGGTTGGATACCTGAACGGAGAAGACAGCCAGATCTGCTTGTTTGGCGTCTGCTTATTTATGACATAAGTGCCCAGGCCTTTGCCCAGTTTTACTGTCAACACTCCCGTCTGCAGAATAAGAAAAAATATCAGTTGGCATAAAACGTCTCAAACAATACAACACTCATACAGAAAGACCATGAAAATGAGGAGCAGGAAGATACTAAAACCTGCGCTTTCCTGCAATATGTGAAAGGCACCACAGACAAAATCAGCAAATTTCTAGAGAAATACAAGATAAAAACAGTCTTCACAACCCATCAAAATATAAAGGATGTACTCAAATCACCCAAAGACTGACGGCCATTACAGACAGAAGGCGTGTATTGCATTCCTTGCAGCAACTGTGAAGAAGTGTTCATCGGGTAAACATGAAGACAAATAGCTACAAGGAAGAGAGAACACGAGGCAGCAGTGTATCTGCTGCATACGGATAAATGGGCAACAGCAGCACACAGTGTAGACAAACAACACAATCGATATTAGCAAGATGCGTGTACTGGCGGCTATCCGTCACAAAAGCCCAATATTATTCTGTGAAGTAACATTCACAAGACAGAAAAATCCATGAACCGCAAACATGAAAAATCCATGAACCGCAAACCCTTTCAATTGGACCTCTCCCTTACATTCTTCCTGGAAGTGATGCTGTAGAAGGGAGTGACTTAACATATACACAGTAGCCACATTAGTACATATAAATAGTAGTCATGGATGTGACTCGCACAGAGCGCCTGAAGATGCTTCCTACGTCGGAAGCCAAAGTCGTGAAGGAGAGAGGAGGAGCGATTGATGCGGCTATCCCGAAAGAGCAGTTTTTGGAAGCAATCATCATGCACTGAGCCTTGAAAACCTACATCATTACAATACAACACTCATTGATATTCACAAGTATCTTCAGGCATTGTGTAGAACTGCCCCTTAAGAGGTGATAAGGTGAAATTAAAAGACTGCTTGAGCTTAATGAAATAGAAATTAAGTGGCCAAGTGAATTGAAAACCAATCTGACAGTCAATGCTAGAAATCTGACCAGTCTATCCACTGCTGGATGAAAGCCTTTCCAGTCATCATTGCCATTCATTGCCTTGCAATACCACAATCGGTCTCACTCTTGCTCATTGGCCGATCTCATTGCCCTCATGTCTGAAGAGTTTTGGCCACATTCTGTCCTTTCACTGGGCCCAATTCATACTTAGATTTCTACTTTAAAAGTCGGCTAAATATTTGTTGGATTTGTTGTCCATACAATGAACTTAATTTTAGAAGCTCAATCTACCGTTTGCTTAAAGTTCCTAAACCCACAGAAAATTTTATGGAAAAAGGCTTTTCTGCCCCTCACTTTTGGAACAATATTGCCATGAGCTTGAGGCTATAGTCTCTATCATGAATAGATTCCAATTAAAATAAAAAATTTGGACAGGCTGCGATTCCAAATATGCATATGCTCTTATCTTTTGTTAAGCAAAAATCTCATTTAATGTATTCCCATGCCACTGTTATACTCTATTCTTCATCTCTTATTCATTTATTTGCATTAGTCATTTTTGTGCTGTGCAATCTTGTGTATTACTGTTTATGTTATGATAATAATAATAATAATAATTGCACTTCCAGAGCGCTTTTCGCCCGAGGGTCACAAAGCGCTGTACAGAGCTGTGCGGGGAGATAATATCCAGAGAAAGGATAAGAAGTGAATAATAATAATTGCACTTCTAGAACGCTTTTCTCCCGAGGTTCACAAAGTGCTGCACAGAGCTGCGGAGAGAAAGGCATGTCAACAACATCAGAGTAGATCAATTTAAAGTAACAAAAGTGACAACGACTTGTCTGAGCTGCTTTCTAAGCTGTGCTTCAGTTCTCAGAGGATACTAATACTTGGCGACTTTAACATCCATATTGACTCTCCAAAGAGACCCCTTACAAGGGATCTCATGGACACTTTGATCTCATTTGGCTTCATTCAACACGTGACGTCTGCCACTCACAGATGTAGCCGTACTCTGGACCTGGTTTGTTCAAGGGGCATATCTGTAACTAACTTGTCCTTCAATGATCCTGGTCCGTCTGGTTATTCTTTTGTTTGGTTCGAACTTCAAGTACTGCCACCAATTTCCATCACCAAGCACCAAATCCAATTCCGAAATCTTAACGCAATTACTCAAGACTTATACACCGCTGTAATGAACAGTTCATCACCCTCTGCCTTGGCTCGCTCTGCCCCTGATGCGACAGCAGAAACTTACAACAGCTTGCTATGAAGCATACTGATTTGGCCCCTTTAAAATCATGCTGTGTCTAAGGTGGAAAACCATCCCCCTGGTATACTTCTGAACGCAGGGCCAAACAGACTTCGAGAAAATCTTGCCTCACTGTTAATGCTCAAATATTTAAGGACCTGCTCAATTGCTACTGGAAAGCACTTGATTGAGCCCATAACAACCACTTTTCCAGCATTCTGACTGATACCTATGACAAGCCCAAGATCCTCTTCTCGACGATTAATCGGCTCCTTCATCCAATCAGTCACTCACCATCACCTCTCTTCATTAATAAAGATCAGGTGGATCAGTTGCTTCAGTTGTTCTCAGAAAAAACTGAAGCCCACCATATCTATACCCAGTGTCAATCACGAACCAATACCTCAACAAATGTTCCTTCCCCTTCCCTGATCTCAAAAGTCCTGGAATTTTCCAAGTTAACAGAATCTGATGTCTCTTCATTGGTTACCAGATCTCGGCCTGCAAACTGCTCCCTGGACCCCTTCCCATCCAAAATCATCAGGGCAAATTTCAAAGCCACCTTATTCACTAATCTCTTCAATAACTCACATCGCTCCAGCATCGTTCCCCCACTATTCAAATGAACTGCATTTATCCTCTCCTCAAAAAACCTGGCCTCGATTGCAACATCCCTGATAATTATGGCCCCCATCTCAAATTTACCATACCTCTCTAAGGTCCTTGAAAGTGCAGAAGCCGTGCAACTACAGAAAAACGTCCTAAACAATGACCTCCTCGATCCCTGCTAATGTGGATTCAGATTTGGCCATAGTACTGAAACTGCTCTGGTCAAAAGTAGTTAATGACCTACTTGTCTCTGCTGATGTAGGCTCACCAAGTGGTCTTATCCTCTTGGACCTGAAGGCTGCCTTTGATACCATTGACCACCCTACCTTACTGGAGCGACTGGAGGGCATAGGGATTTCTGGCTGTACCCTGCACTGGGTGAGCTCCTACCTCTGCGACCGGAAGCAGTTCGTCGGCCGCGGAGGACACAACTCAGAGATCTATCCTATTGTCTCATCTCATTATCTGAAACCGCTTAATCCTATATAGGGTCACGGTGAGCCGGAACCTATCCCGGAAACACAGGGCGTAAGGCAGGAATACACCCGACGACGGGACGCCAGTCCATCGCCGGATTCTATCCTATTGTGTCTGGAGTTCCTCAGGGTTCAGTCGTCAGCCAACTCCTCTTCAGTACCTACGTACAACCACTTGGCCATATACTGCGCAGCTTCAATCTCAGCTAGCATTGCTATGCCCATGACATGGAAATCTTTATCTCTTGATTCCTCACTCACCTGCAAGACATCCCTCCCTATCTGATTAATCATCTCCAATCTGTGCAAAATGCAGCTGCTGGAGTCCTCACCCGCACACCCATCCACTATCACATATCTCCTCTACTGGTGTCTCTCCACTGGCTATGGGTTAAACATAGGATTTAATTTTAAGACCCTCCTTGGAACCTACAAGGCTCTCACTTGTATTGCTCTGACATACATCCATGACCTACTTCAGGCAACCTCCTCAACACAACTTCTATCCTCCAATACGGGCTTGCTGCATGTGCCCAGATCGCACCTCCATTCGATTGCGTGCTGCTGCCAGACTCTGGAGTGCCCTTCCATTGGAGATTTGGTCAAATGAGTCAATGGGCATCTTTAAATCCCATCTGAAGGTTTCATAAGGCACTGAAGTCCTCTGGCTAAGACTGTTGATGCTGTTCACTGTTGTTGTGCTTGGATGATAGCTCGCTGTTGTCCTGTGCCTGCTCACGAACACTCATTCCTTCATTCATATGTTTAACACTTATTTTTACCTCTTATCCAAGCGATTTCTATTAAAATGAAAGTAATCTTTACTGTTGACTTTCTCATAAAGTGGTACTTATTTTATCCACTGTGGAAGAATGATGGGCAGGGCGAATCCCAACCAAATCTTGAACTCAGAATCTTCTTAACCACCTGTTCCAGATGTCACAATTATCGCAGTGCGATCCCTGTAGGAGTGTAGGGGTTCTCTGGATTAGTTTGACCCCTTAAGCAGGGCCTACTACTCGCCGCGTAGGTGATGTCAAAGTCTGGCGGCGTGCTCGGCGCGTCCCCCAGCTCGTCGAAAAAGTCGTGGAGCGTGTCGAGAGTGCCGTCGGCGAGCCGCTCGTACGCCGTCTCACCCAGGGGCACCACCGTCCCAGTGTCGCCGGCCAAACCCCGGGACGTTAAAAAGTACCCCTGAGAGGGGCACTGAGGAGAGGCTTTCTGCTCCCCACAAACAAACACACATCCATGGTAAAAACATTTTCTCTTTTTTACAGATCCAGCGATTCTTTTTCCTGCTACTCCATAAATCTGTCACAATTCTGGGTCGCAACTAAATACAAGAAATGTATCTTTGTGTTTTTTTTAATAATCTGATTTTGTTTGTGTGATCTCTTTAATTCCCAATTTAGTTCATCCATTAGCCCAAGTTCACACCAATTGTCTCAATTTCATACCTCGAATGCAGAGATAAGTTATATGTTACCAGGTAGTAGAGTCTATATTCACATGGAACACTTGTATTGATATTGCTTGCTGTTTGGGTAAAACATTGCCCAAATTTAGATTTTTAACATTAAGGTTTGCTAAAAATATAATAATTTGGCACAAAGACCAACGGACAACTTTATTTGATTAGCTTTATTGAACGGTGATGGGTTATAGCAAAAAAACCAAATACCTACACGATTTAACTCGAATGAAACAAACTATAATATTCTTAGTTGCAGAAGCCAACATATAAAATTAACATGGGTATTATATGGGTACAAACAGTGGAACTGGCCAAATGCGGTACCACAATGCAGAACCTCCTATACAGCGTTTGGTCAAAATATATTTGGATAAACAGTACAGTAGCTTTTGTATAACCACGGGTTGCCAAACAGTTGCGAGTATCCAAAAATATTTAGTAGTGTTTAACCAACCACCCAATCATGCCATGTAAATAACACAAGTATCGGTTTTGTGATATTCAGGTGTTATCTTAAGGTGGCTTAGTAATGCATCAAGGGGGAAGCACTGAAAATATGTCAAAACACCGCATTAAGCAGGTGGTATAAAGGCTGACGCCTCGACAATTTGCCTTTTTCAAAACACGCCGAGATGGCGACAGCTTGGCAAGAGCTTCATCCGGCAGCAGTGTTATTGATGACAGTGAAGGTGTTGTTCCCTGTCTGTGCACCAATGCCAGCCACCAATTCTTTTCGCAGCGGGTAATCATTACCCGTTAAATCAACATTTAAACTCGTGTGAGGTGGAGAGGGGGGGGGAATGGGCGGTGGAGGCATTTTTTAATTATCATCATCATTATCGATACCCGCTTAATCCTGTGCACGGCCACGGCAGGTTGGTGCCTATCCTGGCAAGCAGAGGGCGCAAGGCCGGCTATACCATGGCTATGACGCCAGTACATCGCAGGGCACGTTTTTTTTTGGGGGGGGGGAGAATTTACTCAGCAGGCCAATGAACCTCGGCAGCAGCGTGTCTTTAGACGGTGGGAGGAAACCGGAGTACCCGGCGAAAACAAACACGGAAATGGGAAGAGAGACCTCGCAAACTCCACACAGAAAAGCACCCGAGCCGAGAACCAAACCCGGGATATTCTTGGTGTGAGGCGGCAGCGCTACTCACTGCGCAACCACCGCGCCGGCATTAAAGTACAAACTTTAAAAGCAGCAAACAGACGGAACAACACTACAAGCAGGCCCCAACTTACACGCGGGCGGCCGCTCGGACTGCCCACAGCCGTCACCGCCGCCAAGGTAAAACGGGCAGCCGCAGGGGCACACATCGGCCAGCGAGCACATCGCCACAACATCCTCATCACCACCACCATGACAATCTGCACGTCGTTGTGAGCGCCTCCCTTCCTCGCTCGCCTTCTCTATCGCCTGGCGACGCGGCGGCTCCTCCTCCTCCTCCACCCGGGCAAAGAATCCACTTCGGCCATGTTGGGTGGGAAACTCTGTTGTGCGGGGTGGTCCCGATGTCACCGTGACCCCCATTAACTCATCATCATCATCATAACAGATTTTATAACTCGGCGCAAAAGTTCTCGTCATGGACGAGATGCCGGGAGATAAGCAGGCGCGAGGAAACCGCGGGGAGGAGGGGGCAGCCAGAATGGCGGTCTTCCGACGCCAACCAGCCAGACACTGCGCCCTGTGATTCATTATCAATACGTGGCCGAATCCTGTTCAGGGTCGTGTGGGGGGGCGGCGGAGCCTATCCCGGCAGACACAGGGCGCAAGGCGAGGCTACAATCAGGATGTGACGCCAGCGCATGGTAAGATACTGGGGGTAATTTACTAGGCAAGCCAATTAACCTCGTCAGGGCGGCGCGGTGGCCCAGCGAGTCGCCCTGTGGCCTCCTCCTCCTCCTCCTCCTCACAGCAAGAAGGACCCGGGTTCGAATCTCGGCTCGGGCGCTGCTTTCTTGTGTGTGGGGGTTTGCGAGTTCTCTCCCCGTGTCCGCGTGGGTTTTCGTGGGGCACTCCGGTTTCCTCCCACAGTCCAAAAACATGATGCTATATAGGTTAATTGGCTCGCAGACTAAATTGCCCGCAGTGCCCGGTGATGGACTGGCGTCTCATCGTGGGTATATCCCTGCCTTGCACACTGTGTCTTCCGGGATAGGCTCCGGCCC
>JAZEWT010000033.1:1311368-1330241 GCA_036362905.1 Mordacia mordax | reverse complement strand
CGATATTGTCGATTGGTTTATATGTGATTGTACCGCACGGACAATCGCGGCCTAACGAGGCGGGAAGGCTCCTCGGATAAATCCTTACCCTCAGAAGTGAGCTTGGTGCCCGCAGAGGATGGAGGCCGAGGCCGCTGTCGGGGCCGAGGAAAAACAGCGAATGTCCGAGTTTTCGGCGGCCATCGAGAAGCTGTTGGAGCGACTTCCCGCAGCCCTCAAGTAAGGAGCGTTAACCAACAAGGAAAGAATACTGCCGTCTTATTTTGTAATGATATCCCGCATTTAACCGTCCGTAAGTCTGTTCTTGCGTGTGGAAAGAAATGTGTACAAATGTCGATGTCTGCTAGCCTCGAATGAAAGGGGTTCGGGGACAATGTGTGGTATTGTGAGTCTTGCGGTGATGGCCCTATCGACTACATTGGAGTCATAAGCACTCGGTCAAGTACGCCCTGAGGATGCCTCCAATTTGGAAGGCGAAACGTCACGAAGGAGATAGGAGCGCTCACTGTGACACTTCTGTGCCGAAAGAACAGCTTTGGTAACCAATCATCATGCATCGAGCCGTGACAAACCTACATCAGATAATTTGGTCTATTCTGGAAAAGTCTGCACGGACAGAAGCGTCAAGCAGGAGTGACGCTCACCTATCCAGCAGTGGAAGCAGCGAGGGTTGGTGGATCCCTTGCCCCTGGGCGTCAAGGTGCACATCTTAGCTCGCTCGGAGCAGGTTGTCCAGCAGAAGTGCGCACTCTTTCATCTCTACGGGATAGAGTGTTGTCCCTTTGCACGCATGGGTTTTCCTACGGCGCTCCGGTTTTCACCTAAATGTCAACACTGATGAATTATTTCTAAACATCTTAAAATCTAAAGTACTGTAGAGATTGAGAAATTGCTGGCGTTAGCTCAGCACGAGATTGCTGCCTTCTGCTTGCCTGTCCTTATGCCTCTTGAGTCCTTGAAAGGTTTCAATGTGGTGCAGTGGTACAACTGTGTCTCATAAAGGTCCTGCCCAAAGTGGTTCGATTCCTGCCTTGAGCGCCTGTTTGTATGTTATCCCACTGTTTGTGTGTTATCCCACTGTTTGTGTGTTATCCCACTGTTTGTGTGTTATCCCACTGTTTGTGTGTTATCCCACTGTTTGTGTGTTATCCCATTGTTTGTGTGTTATTCCTCCAGGTTCTCCGGTTTCCTCCCACAACTAAAACACACAAATTGCTCGATGCCCTCCTATTATATAGGAACACCATGTCTGGTGGGTTGGTGCCAGCTAACCACATGGCTGCCTTACCCCCACCTCACTTCCTAGAACGTCTTGAGACCTGTGCGTGAAAGGCACCGTATATAAATGTCCTCGAGAATGAGAATGGCCGCACGGTATTTGAACGAATGCATCGGCTGTATGTGAATTAAAGGGAGCATGTCTCGGTTGCAGGCTGAAGCGCTTTGTGAAGGCCTACCCCATGATGCACGTGCAGAAGCCCGAACTGCTCAAGATGATCCACGAAAATTCTAAGCAGCATCTTTACAATGCCATCAAGGTATAGACCAGTACCAGTTAAATTTAAAAACACAAAAGGGATCTCAATTGCCAACAACGTATTTTCGACCTACTTAAAAAGTCCAGCTCTCTCAACGTCAAGTATAATACAAGTATCTTACGTGATTAGTTCACATGCCAGGAATTCACCATCATGTGTGTGCTTGGCAGGCAGAAATGAATCTGATTATAAAAGAGGAGGAGCTGGAGAAACTGCTGGGAAGTCTGGACGACATGGCCAAGGGAGCCTCCACCGAGCCAGCGTGGTGAGCATCACGTGGGTGTAATCTGTGGCATTGCCTTGCTGATTTAGCTGGAATGGCCCTATCTTGTGAGAGTCTTCATTGTGACTTTTTAACTTTTCTCTCAAAGCTATACTGATAACTACTCACAGATACAGGTAGCAAAAAAACACACACACAATAACTGGTGTTGGCCCAAATAGCTCAGTGCTAAAAAAATAATTTGCAAATTACTCATTTGAGATTACACACGGAAAAAAACTCCTTACTGCTCAAACATGGCCAGATTTTCCTGAAAAAGTCTTCGTGCTCAGTGAGGCTCTGGTTGTAAAACAAGCATCATAACAGTAATACGGTGTCTAGTAATGGGAAATTCAGAAGCAGAAACCCTTTTAGTTTCCACACATGGTGTTAGTTATAATCACAATTGCAGCAGTATTTATAGATGAAAAATGACAATGACAGTTAATTTGTGATTGCAATTTATTCCATTGCTTTTATTGGACAAAAACGTGGCTCACATTAAAGACTAACAAACTCACCGTACACACTTGCACCGCTGTAAACATCACGGGTGTGTTGAGTAATGTGCTCTTGTATGAGTTTCCACCAGCGCCTTATGTGTTCCACACAGGGCTGTGGTTTAAATTGGATTTGTGCTTTTCACCTATGGTTTAAAGCGTAATAGCTGTCCGTCTATTCTGAAATTTGATCATGTGCCTGGAATGAGATGGCACTATCCATACCGGTCATAAGTCACTCAATATGAAGTAAACTTCATTCGTATAAAGTTGTTTTGCAAATAGAAACTTACCATTAATTCGAAGGCTTTTGTGACCAATGTTATCGATGAATTCCATTTTTTGGGTTAGGTCACGTAAATAATGTTTGCCGTAAACCCTCCACCACCCGACAACGACCAATTAGTAAAGTTTCTACAAACTTTAGTAAACTTTAATAAACTGTAGTAAACGACTTTAGTATACGACAAACATTTTTTATTTGACCTAACCCAAAAAATTGAATTATAGAAACTTACCATATTAAAAACCGGACATATTGAGTACAGGAGTAGTGAAAATTTACAGACAAAAACTAGCGCTTAAATGAATTCCATGTCAACTTCTTTGCCGCAGAAGTGCAAATGCCTCCCCCTCCCGATGTTGTCATTACGCGTGATATTATCCTTCGATGTCGCACCGAGACACCATCGTATATTGCTCATTTCATATTTTCCAGGATAAAAGCCTGATGGAGAGCTTTCCCTGATCTGTATAAACACACGAGTTTTTCGCAAACTTGTTCGTCGTGTACCCAAGGCGACCGTCGGGCATTCCTGCAGACGACGTCCGAGCCCACCTTCACCCGTACAAGCGGCAGGAGCCAGAGTTCATGCGTCGCGCCGTGCGGCGCTGCCAAAAGCACACGATGACGCTGGCGCAGAGGGTCTTGGACGGCCGACAGCAGATCCAAGCACTGCAGGACCAGATCGCCGCAAAGCAGGCAAAGTGGGAGGTCAGAGTTTAAGCTCGGTTACACAAAAGCGAATGTAACTTTTAAATTTACACCTGCCAGCAGGGTGGTGCATTGGTAACATTTGCGCCTTACATATATTTCCTGCTACGGGCGGTTCGATTCTTACCTCCTGGTGTCTTTCTGCGTGGAGTGTGTGTTCTCCCCCTACTCTGCAATGGAGTTCCTTCATGTTCTGCAATTTCCTCCCATGACTGAAAAACGCAATTAAGCGGCCAATAATATAATTTATAGGATGTGGTGTCTGGCAAACGTTAGGGCCACCTCTACAGTTTCATCATGTCCCCGAGTTACTCTCTTCAAACTAATATCCTAGACATTGAACAAATATTGGGTGCATTATAAATTATAAACTTTTACTTTACATTGGTGTCGTCCGGGATGTCGGTTAATGGTGTTGTTTCCTGTTTATAGCTTAAAAGAGCATATTATTTCCATGCATATTGTATAAGGTGGAACTGTTGATACAGCGATTTGCATAACTTCCCACGACCGATTCCCAGCCATTAGCTAACATCGACTTCTGTTTGAAACTCATCCTGAGCCTCCCCCTTCTCCAATCTCACCAACGTGAAGTGTGGTCAAACAATTCTCATGAGCTGCACAATGAGAAGGCACTTATTTGGTACAATTATTTATGCTGGATGATTTATGTATTTATGCTTATGCTTTCAAGGTCAGACGTTGATACTTTTTTTTTACTGCTTCCACGTTTCTCTCAGGAGTGTTACAAGATCTGCCAAGAAGCTGCTTATCTCCAACGATGAGTGTCAAGAGGTCAATATTTGAGCTCCCAATCATATTTGTAAGGCATCAGTTCAGTATCAGTAGCCACTTAAAAGTGTACAGGGTCACGGGGGCTGGAGCTTACTCCAGCAGACACAGGGTGCAAGGTGGGGCTTTACCCAGGATGTTGCGTCCATACATCGCAGCGCACTTTTTTGGGGCAATTTTACTTAGGCCAATTAACCTATGCAGCAGCGTGTCTTTAGACGGTGGAAGGAAACCGGAGTACCCGGACAAAAAACCCACGCGGATATGGGGAGAACACACAAAATCCCACAGATAGGCACTTACGCCGGGAACTGAACCCAGGACCTGCGTGCTGTGAGACAGCAGCGCCATTCACTGTGTCTGTGCTGCCCAGAATCAGTTCAAACAAATCTAATCTAGACTTTCCAAATATACTCCCTATGATGACATTTCATTACCATGTTAGCCTTGTGGTTTAGAGGTCAGAGCACCAAGTTCCTGGGTTATAACCACCCATAATTAAACTGGATTCTCAAGTGTAGTGAGTGGACGGTCTCAGCCTGGTTACCAGTTAGAGACATTAAACAATTTATTTTCGAATTCACTTCTTCGTGATTTTGTGCTGTTTATTTTAACCTAAATAAATATTTTTATTGGTTTGAATTTATTTGACATGTTACACGGATGATCTAGTTTTGCTATTTTCCAGCTATTTCACAAGGAAGATCCATAGTGCAATAAGCACAGCAGCAATAAAAGCAAGACATGAGTTCATCTGCTTATGTACCTGCTTCGGTAGGCTAGTTTTAATTTGTGTAGGTCACTCAAACCAATGCTAGGCCTTTATTCCATCTTAAGAACGAATGCCAATATGTTTGGTCAGACCCACATTGGAAAGCTGTACCTTTGTGACCCACTTCCAAGATGATTGCCATTCGTTTAAGATGTCACAGATCCCGACAAATCCCCAAGGCTGGTTTGTAATATTTTAAAGCACAGGGTTCAACTTAGGAAACTAGTCTCAACAAGTTCATGTGTTGATGATTGCTTCGAAAAGCTGCTGTTGTATAAACGTTTAATGGGCGAGTGCAGGGAGAAAATACATTTTTGCATCCAGACCCAGCCTCAGTGATTCTACATTACTTTGTGGATAAGATTTTATTTTTCATTTCATTTGGTTTTGCCATTTAATACCACAAATATTTGCTGAGGATTTTGGTTTGATTGGCAAGGTGCAAAACACATAGCAGTGCACCGTTAAAATTTGCTTAGGATGCCTCTATCGCAAGACATGGTGAGGTGATCACTCCCTACTGTGGGAAAGACATTGGAAGGGGCCTCAAAAGTGGAACTGGGATATCCATTTCCAGAGGCTGTTTTATGATGCACTGGGAAGACACGGCAGAGTTCTGAATAGAAATTTAGTGGCATGATTCGTTGCCACCGACCACAATTGTAATGTAATTGGGAAAAATATTTTTTCAAAAAAGGTTCCAGAACTGGTTCCAATTTCAAGAGTACATTTGAACAGGAAACAGACCGCTTTTTAACAGCACGAAGTAAAATGTCTTATCCGCAATACACTTTATTTAAAACACACCACATACATCTGTGTGTCACAAACACTCGGGCTGCTGCTCATTTTAGAAAGTTACCACTTGTAAAAGCCTGCTTCAGACAATTGGTTACTCGTGTTTTTTTATTACTCTTTAATCGTTACATTTGTATTGTTAGATATTTGTATTTGTTAACAATATTTGTCTGCTATCCACATGTGGAAAACAGCAAAGCAGTTAGGGTATGTGCACAAATGTCAAACTTCTATCATATGGGTTTCGTGGGACAAATTTGTCCATTGCTGCCAAGTAAGGTTAACATATCAAGCCAGACTACAAACTCAACAAGCACAGGCAAGCAGGCTTGGGTAATGTGTGTGAGTAATCGACCATCTGGAATGACTACGCGCAAAACAGTGGATTGACAAATTGTGATTTTGCAACGCTTTTTTTTTATAAATAATGTAAATTGCTGTAATGTAGGTTTTCACGGCTCGATGCATGATTGCTTTGAAAAGCTGCTCTCGGGACAGCCGCGTCGATCGTTCCCTCTCCCTCCATCGCGATGTTTCGCCTCACGTTAGAGGCATCCCCAGGCACTGTGTGTCGTGTTTGACTCCTATTTATATGTAAGTACTGTGTATGTGTTAAGTCTCTTCTATAGCGTTGCTTTATTCCTCGGCATGCTTTCATGAGATACAAACTAGGGGGTGAGCCAGAGGCAGAACTGGATTGGGTTAATGTGATTCCAATGTGCGAGCAAGACAATGCAACCCTTTCAAATGGACCGACCTTCATCCATTGTTCCTGGAATAAAGCAACGCAATAGCAGACACTTAACACATACATTGTACCTACATATAAATAGGAGTCACACACAGTGCCTGAGGATGCCTCTAAGGTGTGAGGCGAAACGTCGCGATGGGAGAGGAAGCGATCGACGTGGCTGTCCCGAGAGCAGCTTTTCGAAGCAATCATCAATGCAAATTGCTGTTTGTGAAGGGACTTCACAGAAGTAAATGTCAGAAAAACAGGCTCGGGCAAATCCGAATAAATTGTATTACATTACCCGTGATAGCCTATATCTCCGGTGACCTAATAGCACTGGTATTTGCCACAGTCGCCCAAGTGGCAACCAACCCATCACAATAACAGCCTCCTCGCCCCCCCCCAGCAAACGTGGTTTAGCCATGATATGCCCAGAATAGTAAAAAAAAACCGTACAAGAATTGCAAACCTGCAGGCATCACTCATCCACACACAGCTCCCTTTTTTCTGCACCTTTACTGTTGGATTTAACTTTTAAAATTTGTTCACGCATTTTGTGCCTGAAGGGCGATTTTCCAGATGCACTTAAAAGCCAATCCATTGATGTGAAAATCCAACGTTAAAACATCTATCATGTGCCTTACTACTGAGCCAAAGGCAAACAACCTTGTTAATGTTGCCCCTTTGCACAGCCCAATACAAGGAATCAAACCTCTTCCCTGTAGCACGGACCGAAGCTCAAAGAAAGTGTATACGAGGAAAGTAATACATTTTGCAGACGTGTTTAGCATAAAATCCACTGCAGTTTTGAGATTAAGGTGGTGATATTAAAATACAAGGCGCACACTGCTTGGAGTTCAATGGAGATGAAACCACACTGACAGCTGAAAGTCTGGCAGCCAGTCTTTACCATAAATCTATAGCTTTGTCAGTTAAGTACTGGATATGTGCCTCCTTGCAATATCGGTCATATTCACTCTGACTATACTTGATCAAGCTGGCCAACAATCGCTGATGTTACTTGTGGATCGGAATCAAACTTCATTTGTCCTCTACTTTAACGTGTCGAATTGTTTGGACGTATTTATCTTTATAATTTAAGCTAATACAGCATATGTAAAATGCCAGCGGAGTCAATTCTCATAACACAAAAAATCACCAGCAGGTGATGTCTCGGAGAATGTGGGCATTATATGGCCCGTGAGCACAGCTGAAGGTGCTGTTGGAAAATCCATGCGGCAGAGCAGTGGCTACAAATTCATCTTTATTTGGTGGGTAAAACCACCTTGGACCTTCCAACTTTCGGAAACACCCAGTGGACATGATTGCTGAATCAAGAACCTTGCATGGCTTTGGATTTCTCTTACGCATACCCAATTCGGATAAGCAACTTCATGTGTACCTCAGTGTGACAATTGGGCTACCTTGTATGGCAGCGACAAACCGGCGAATAATCTGGTGCATGTACAGCATTAGGTCATTGTATATTTTACGCCTAATAAATATATTTGATAGGGCTAAACATGCAGCAGGTCACTAAGTATCTCCTTGCCTCTCATTGGTTGACCAGTTCAGAGCTGATCGTATCATCGCAATCTAGCGGTCAGCACAGATCTGGCCTAGGCAGCCACAGGGGGCACCTTAAAGGCCAGTGTGGATAATCCTGACTCGAGATTATGTAAATGTGTACTGTTTTAGTAGTCACAACACTTACATTGGACATCATATAATAACTAAATCCACAAAAGTCGGCATGTGGAAGTTTTGAAGGGTGCCGCGTTCTAATATAAAACCCAGATTTTACGTAAAGTCATTGAATCTTTTTTATAAGTATGACGGACACCGTCGAGTCACCCTCTCTACTGTTGGACCAACCCATAACATCACATACACTTTTTAAAAATGTTAAAATAAGCCGTACTCGGGCAATGCCAAGCCAGTCCTCAGTGGTGTTCAGGAGGCACCAGATTGTGAAACTCAAGCGGTGCTGGCAGCACGTAACGCCTATAAGACGTGTTGACACTGTCAATGTAAATACCAGATTCACGTGTCTTGAGTAGTGATTTGGTTCTGGCACAGCAAATACCCTATGGAAAACCACCCATACTAGGCTAGTTAGACTCGGATGTGTTAGTGGAAAACGGGTATCGGAGGTCCAAATGCACAGCACGCAAATTGCCAATCCACACCATGAACTTGCGGTCTCAGGTCAGACATTGGCACTGCAGACACCTTAATAAAACTAAGTATACATCCTCCATCCTTCGATACACTGTTTAGGTGCGAATTTAAAAAAATAAAAACATTTCACCTACTTATTCACCCTCTCCTTAACCCTTTCCCAAAAAAATAACCCATCAATACGTTTGGTCTCGACGTTTCATATATATATATATATACCATGTTCAGATGCATGCACGGGAACCGTAAAGTAAGCTTCACGCTGGTCAGCTGCTGCAACAATCCCCTCTGCAAAAACAATCCAATCCTGTTTCCACGTCAAAGTGGCGAGCAATTAAAGGCTTTAGCTTCTGGGATGTTTATTGCACCAAGACACTTGCGACGTTGGTCAACGCAGCGCTTGACGCAACACGGTGGCACTCACAAGGGAGCGTTTTACTTGTGCAAACTCCCAAAAATTTAGTTACAGGATAATCGTTGCAAAAACACCTCACACGTAGGACCATTAGTGCTGGTTGGTTCAGTGTCATGACACGAGTCGAATTTTATGAAATGTTATCATTTAGACACCGCAAGAGAATGTTAAACTCTATACTCCGCGGCGATTTAAATTTAAAAACAAAAGCCTAAACAGGAATAATTTTCATTTGCCTTTACGAGCCATTCGATAAAAATAATTTAAAAACAGGATGCAAAACAAGAAACCTATTATGAGCGCTCTGCGGCTAACACGAGCCATTTCCTTTCCCAGAAATCAGGTGACTGATCTGATAATGAGTTTATAGCTCCACACAAGGGGGTGCAAAACACGTGAAATTCAACAAATTTGCACGTGCTCAACCTAAATTAAACATTTACACGGCAGAATTTCAAAAACAGACGGCATCAATTTAATCAGGCCCACACCAGCACGGGTCGGGGTATAGGGCTAGTTTTATTAATTAGCAACGACTAAATTGGTTGCTTTAGTGTTAAGAAATATTCTACAAGCAGCACCCCCTCATTCCGCGTAGGAGAGAAGACTGAGTGACCAAGTTAGGGGCCGGTACCGCCATAGCATTTGCATGTTTTTAAACTTGCGACCCGGTTTTAAAGGCAACGCCAAAATATTGATTGCAACTTTGGTTGCAGCACTCTCGTCGGGATCACCAGGTATCACAGGAATCCCGCATCCAGAGCTGGCAAACTCGCTGGGTATTTTCCATTGTAATAATTGAATACCTCATCTATCTGTACCATAAAAAGGCAGCCAAAATGTGCTTGAGGCACGATGCCCAGTAGTGAGCACACAATTGTCAGCTCACCACTGCTGGTGCAAGGGTCTCTGCTGAACGAGTCACTCCGCAGGTTAATTTAGGCTACTTTTCTAAGCTGGCCGTACATCTTACGAGAGGTGGCAAGGACCCACAGTTTACTACACTACAGGCCACCTGCAGCTCTGATGAACCCATCTATACTGCTCAATGGACTGGCGGTGGAGGGCAGACGTGGGGGATGCGGCAACTAGCAAATGTGCACCGTCATTTCAACCGCTGGTACCGGGAGAAGGAACTGCCGACCCCTGAAACGTAAATGCAGGTGTGCTAACCATAGTAAAGTACACCTAAAACAAATGCTATGGGTAACGTTTTAAAAGTGATGCATCCACGGGGCTTGTGAGCACACTGCTCACTGCGGAGCTGGGCAAGGAGGTGGTCGTGAGGGATGGGGGGGCGGGGACGGCAAAAGGATTGCGACGTCAGATGGCGGAATATGCAAACGTCCGCGGGAAGCGTACGTGGCGAACAAAAACTACATGGACGCACGGACAGATGGGTGACAGACGTAGAAAACATACGAAAATGCAAATAATATACACATATATAACAAAAATATGTTCGCAGTGTCTCTTGTGAGGAGAGTGTGCAGGTGTTTCAGGATGTCATCAATTGTCTGTCCTCCATATGTATGCAAGAAAGAGTGGAGTGTGTTGAGTGAGTGGGTTATTCTTATCAAGAACCACCTCATACATGCAAGTGGACGACTGAGTGACTGAAATGATTCAGTGGGCCAGTAAACTTTAGCCAATGGGATAACAGTAGCAAGCAAGATACAATTTACCCCATGTAAGTGGATGAGTGGGTCAGTGGGTGTATGGATTGTCAAAAAAGACTCCATACAAGTGGTTCAACGGATGAATGTCTGAGTGGCTATGACTATGCAAGTACGCAGGAGAGTGAATGAGTGAACAGGTGAGTCGGTGAGTGAGCGTGGGTACATGAACGCAAATGGGTGACTGTGGGTAAATGCATTTGAATCGGCGAGCGTGCATGTGGGTGAGTAGGCGCACTAGCAGACGCACGCGAGTGCGCGCTTTTGCTTTTGGCTAAAGTACAGCGGCACTGGAGCGACTGGCTGCGTGAGCCTTGAAGCACGTTTGTGCGCCCGCGACACTCCCACCGCCCAGACACTCGCGATCGCTGGGGGGTGAAGGTCGACGGGGAGGGGAGGGTGAGCGACCAACAGAACGGCCCACTGGCCGAATGTGTAGCCACCCAGACGAACGAGCGAAGCAACGGGGCGACTTCTTAAGTGTCCTCATTCATGTCTTCGCTGTCGTGTCGCGGCATCTTCTGTGGTGGCGCTGCGCCCTCCCCCTCCGCGTCCATCTGACCCTGGTCACGCTTCTTGCCCGAGTTCTGGGCCAGCGAAGGACAGTACGGGGTGGCGAGGGTGGGGGGATGAGACGTTATGCAACGGAAATAACAATACAAGTTGTAACTCGCGCAGTTTTCGCGAAACGAACAAAAAATGGAATGCGACTGAATGGCGTGGCGCTAGGGTCCCTCATACGTAACCCTTAAAGTGGTGTGTAACACTTCCTTTTTAAAATTGTGGCTGCTGAACAAAATGAAAATTTATAATTACTAACACGCGAAGTATCCGTTTAATATTGAAAACGTTCATTCCAAGAGAGAACGACTCAGAGGCACAAGCAAACCACAGAGAGGTGGACATAATTAATTAGTAATTGCATTTAAAGAGCGATTTTCCCCCTGGGGTCACAAAGCGCTGTTCATGTTATCGCCCCAGTAATGAGTGATTTTTTTTTGTTGCGAGCGAAAACCGGACAACCCTGATGCAACCCATCCAGAATAGAGGGAGAGAACACACACACACTCCATGTAGAAAGGCGCTCAATGTGAGGATTGAATCACCAAAGGCAGGACTTTATTTCTGAGGTCACCCTGCCTAAAAGTCCAAAATGTCAGGGGGTTAGCAACAAACGGCACTGCAGAAGATGCACTGGATACGAGCTAATGTTTCTTTAATGGAGCGAGACTAAGAATTTGGGGGAATAAACAGACGATTGGAGGGACTTCCAAAGTCGAGCAGCTCAACGAGAGGATCAGAAACAGAAAACAGTGACCTGCAGTTTGGTGGTTGAAATTCCCTCCCCTTCCAAGGGATCACATTTAAGTCATGTATTGGCCTTTTTGTCTAATTAAAATAAAGCCATAAGGATCACACATGTTAACTACAGCGGTGAAGAAATGTTTGTGAAGCCTTTAGAATTTTCTGTATTTCTGCATAAATTTGACCTAAAAAGTGATCAGATATTTATCTAATGATAAAGAGAACCCGATTGAACAAATAGCAAACACATACATCTACTTTTTTCATGTACTTATTGAACAGAATGATCCGACATTACATTTCTTCGTCAGAAAAAATACGTGCTCCTCTAGGTTAATCATCTCAATTAACGGGGTAATTAGATTGCACGTATTTCAATCAATGGGATGACAATAGCAGTGTGTTGTGGTGGCCCTGCCCTACATTAAAAACATAAACTAAGTCGTCACCATCAGAGTCTGGGCTTCACCACAAAGGTTTGTAGAAACCTGTTATGTCCTGATCTAAAGGGATTTCTAAGGACCATAGAAAAATAGTTGTCAATGATTATTAGTCTGGAAAGGGTTACAAATACCATTTCTACAGTTGTTGGGCTCCACCAATCCATTGTCAGGCACATAGTGTACAGATGGAAGAAAAAAAAACATTACACCCTTGTTACTTTTTCCAGGAGCAGTCATTCCACTAAAATCACTCCAAGAGCAAGACGTGCAATAATCCAGGAGGTCACACGGAACCCCAGGGTAATGTCTAAAGATCTGCAGGCCTCTCTTGCACTGGATGTTGGTTTTCACGAGCCCACCATTATGAAAACACTCGAGGAGAATGGTGTGCATGGGAGGAGAGCAAGGAGGAAAAAACACTGCTCTTTAAGAAGAACATTGCTGCCCATCAAGTTTGCCAAAAAAACATCTGGACGATTCAGAAGGCTATAGGAAGATGGTTCTGTGGACGTGCAACTTTCTGGCTTAACTTAAAAATGTATTGTTCAGAAAAACAAACAAACACCTCATTCCAACATAAGAACCTCATCATAGCTGTGAAGCATGGTGGTGGGCGTGTGATGGTTTGGTGCTGCTTTGCTGCCTTAGGACCTGGGCTGCATGCAATCATTAATGGAACCATGAATACTGAATTGTGCAGCATATTCTACAAGAGAATGTCAGCGCATCCATCCGTGAGCTGAATGAAGCTCAACAGAAAGTGGGTCATGCAGCAAGAAAACGATCCTTAACACAAATGTTAATCGACAAAAGAATGCTTGAAGTGTAAGAGATTTTGTGGTTTGGAAATACAAAGTCCAGACCATAACCCAATTGAAATGTTGTGACAGTACCCGAAATGAGCAGGTTATGCAAGAAAGCAAACACATATCTCTGAGTTGAAGCAGTTTTGAAAAAACGAACGGGCCAAAATTCCCCCAAGCTAATGTAAAATACTGATCAACAGTTACAGGAAACGTTTGGTTGAAGTTATTGCAGTTCAATGGGTGCCACCAGTTAGTAAATGTAAAGCTTTGCATACTGGTTCTGAAAAAGAAAATGCTCAATAAATAAATGGGGAAAAATGTGTGCCATTTGTTTAATTAAGCCCTCTTTATCTATTACATGGACTCAGATGAAGATTTAATATCACTTTCGATCCAATTTATGCAGAAATACAGAACACTATAAAGGGTTCACAAGCTTTTTCTTCCCACCGTATAATGCCCGTGAATGATTTAATAAGCAGCGCAGAAGCTGACGGGAGATATCAGATCACAACGTGCTCACATGCTTGCCCTAACAGAAGTCGATTCTGCCCTGGTTTGCATCTGCATGCTTCATGCATCTCTTTGCTTGTAGGTTTCAAAAGCGTATTACTTAAATAGCTAAGTAACTTTATACAAACAAAAACTCCAAAAAATACGTTGTTGCTGAATTGCCGTTCTTATCTCGATGTGCCATTCTCTCCGCAGTTCTGTGCAGTGCTTTGAGGCCCTCAGGAGACAAACACTCTAGAAATAAAAAATTATTCATCCCATCTCGTTCTCAGAAATCGCTTAGTCCTGTACTGGGTCGTGGTGAGCCAGAGCCTATACCGGCAGACACAGGGCGCAAGGCAGGGATATACCCACGATGGGACGCTAGTACATCACCGGGCACTGCAGGCAATTTAGTCTGCAAGCCAATTAACCTATGCAGCAGCATGTTTTTTGGACTGTGGGAGGAAACCGGAGTGCCTGGCGAAAACCCACACGGACATGGGGAGAACATGCAAACTCCACACAGAGAAGCACCCGAGCTGAGATTCAAACCCGGGACCTTCTTGCTGTGAGGCGACAGCGCTACACACTGGGTCCAAAAATGCAATTATTATGAAATGATAAATGTTACATTAAACCATTTCACAATATATGTATTATAAACACTGATAATTCTGCGTTTTAGAGTTTAGTTGAAAGTCAGATCATATTTTACACGTTCTGCGACGTATATGTAAAAAAAAATTATCGTTATTGTTGCTGATTTTTCTGTTCTAATGTCATTGTTGTTGACATGCCATTCTCTCTGCAGCTCTGTGCAGCGTTTTGTGACTCGCGGGTGAAAAGCGCTCTATAGATGCAATTATTATTAATTATTATACAAAATCTAGTCATGTTGGACTGTTTTTCAGGAGATATTGAAAGGGTATAGCGTCCCTTTCCAACATTGCAGAGGGACGAATGGAGATAATGTATTAATGCTATCAACCTGAGTTGGAAGGCGTTAAAAATAAATTCCGTGTATCAAATAAGTCTTTGGGGGCAGGCTGAGCAGCAAGCCGGTTCTGAAGCAATGAGGCAGTAACTCACCCGCTTGTCAAACCGCTGGTTGAGATAGCGAAGTAGAATGTTTGTCTTCTCTGTGATGATGACTGTGAAACAACCAAAAACAGCTGTGTGTAGCGGCAGCACGGTTAAACAGCACACGCCTCGTCTCCTCCTCCACACAGTCACGCCTTCCTTGTCAACAGGACTGACTCCGAGGACTTGTTCTGTTAAAAGTCACCATCATCGTCAAGTCACTGCTGAATGACTCAACGATATCAGCAAATAAGGGTGGTAACATGGGTGACCGGTAGCGGTTAAGATTGGCGACAGTGCTGGTCAATGCTGCTGGCATTGTAACCACGTAAATGGTGTTTACAGTGGATGGTTAAATATCCCACATGATTTGAAAATGAATGGGCCATGTATGCCACGTCACAGTTGAAATGTAACAAATTGCTTGGAAATTAAGTAATCGGGAAAAGCCAAAAGGCAACAGGAAAGCTACTACTGGGTGGGCTGAGATAAACTGCAGCGGCACGTAGGGATGATTGAGATGAGATGCAAGGTGCTTCAGTGTTACCAATACGTACAAGAATCCTTTAAACACAAATCCTTATCCTTGCCCTTACATGGAAACATTTTTTTCCCCGTTTAGTTTGTTCCTATCTTGACAGCACATTCATGACCAGCCATAATCGATCCACAATGGGATGGGGGGGGCCTCCCCAAGCCATTGCTATCTCCGGGTTTCGCGACGCAACAATCCAACGAGCTCCCAAAAACAACTCCATCGCTATAGCTCTGCAGCGGACATGCTCTCACATTGTTCCCTCCTTTGGGTGCCACTGCAATTCGTATGAACTTTCACCCCTGTCAAATCTAAAGCGTCCTGCACAAACCCAATTACTCCTCTTCAACTCAATACTGCAGCTCGTCACTATCATCGTTGCACTACCTTAGACCAAATTACTAGAACAATTTCGGCCTAGCTTCGTTTGCAAAAATGTGTCTTTTGAGGGGTTGCATATGCTTCTACCTTTTGTTGTCACAAAAAAACTAAAAATGTTCCCAAGGCATTGTAGCGCTTCTTTGTCGATTATTAATTTATCGTGCTGTGCAATCTTGAGTGTGACGGACGACTTCGTGATTACGACTGGGGTTTCATCTTTGTACAAGTTGGTGTTAGTTTGTGTAATTATGCAAACTTGCGTTTTACTGTTTACTTTTATGATTATGTTTAGAGTTTCATATATGCACAGATTGTTGCTGTTAATTTATTTGGCCTTTGGTTTAACGCGTTGTGACGTTGGTCACTGAACGCTGTTGCGTCGCAGGATTCCTGCAACTAGCGCTCGCTCGCTGGGTATTTTCTGCTATAATAATAAACATTTATCATCTATAAACATCTAATACGATGCCTGCCATTCACATTTCATCTCGGATCCTGTGTAATTCCAAGCATACCCTCTCTATGTGCCACATGGGTTATTTCCATCTTGAGTGCACGCGGGTGGGGTAGCGGGGATTGGCTGCGCACACTTGAACTCGCCGAGACTTCTCGATCCGTCCTCGAATAGACGGTGTAATGAGAGCTGACGCGCACAAGGTTGGGGGGAGTGTCCGTGCGTCTTACCCTGCTCCGAGGGGTACTCACGCGTCGGCAGGTATACGGGCGGCCTACGACTCTGCGGCACCACACGAGCAAAGACGCGGGAGAAGTATGGTCAAACAAGCATGGCGCATGGAGGCCCCTCATCTAGCAGTGGCTTGACGTTTTAAAGAATGGGAAATAGACAGACGTGAGATAAGGATTTGGGAAACTACCACAGTAGTTGTCAATTCTAGATTCAGTTGCAATGCAAAATAATGCCTACCACACAAAGAATTAACAACCCCTTTCCTCCTCTCCTTTTAGTCTCTATCCCTAGATAGATTGATTTTGTGTTCAAAAAATTTATTTTCTACTTTTGAGTGCGGTAAAAGCGGGTCATTTAAAATTAATATTTGTATCCTATTTTATTTTCTTGCATCCCGGTTATAGAAAAATGTTCATGCCAGTGACCCAACAAAGTCTTTTGACTATCGCTTCCATTACAGTAGATAACGATACGTTTAGATGTGAACCAGCAAGGCGGCCCAGGGAATGACGTTCGGCGACCTAGAACTGCGTCTTGATACCACACTTTAGCACTGGTGTAGTGACGAGCGGGTAGAGAGCGAGTAGAAAGAGGGGGCACAGAGCAGAAGGACTTACTGCAGAGTGCAAGAGTAGAAGCTCAATAATTCGGGAGGGATTTAGGTGAAGAGTGAACAAGAGTGGGAAGATATACATAGTAGAGTTGAGGATACAGTAGAGATGCTGGCAAGTAGACATATTTGTCGCCTGTCCTTTTCTATCTCCTCGCCAAGGGCTGGGGGAGTGTGTCAGAGGCAATGTTCCAAACAGCAAATGTTAAAGAGACATACGGATATCTTAAGAAAGCGAGTACCAGAAAGGCTGAGATGGTGACTTTTCATGTACAGCCCAATTAATGGACGATGGCCTCCCCACGGAATGCTGACACATTTTGAGACTACTGAGAAGCGATAGACCAGTGTGTGTAGCAAAAGTGTACAATCTCTAACGGCAGCGTTGGGTACAGAATATAGTGCAACTCATAAAATACACAGCACATTTAGAAGTACGAATGCATCTCCAAACGCAAAACGGCTTGTAAGCCGCATTTTGGAAACCACCACTCCCGTTCACGATAACAGACAATATAAGAAGGCAGTTCAACAGACACATGGATTGTCGCTGCCACTACTATGATTCCTAATGATTATTTTAGTTAGATTGCGCAACGATCTGACCAATTCTTTACAAGTATTAATCAACCCTTCACCACCTGGACACAACCAAATATTCTCAGGAAATAGCATGTAGCACAGCGCCAATTGACCGCTAAATTAAATACCAATTCTTACAACTAAATTTAGTAAACGGCTGGAGCATCCAATTGTATTCCATTGTTACGGCGGTAGACTATTAACTGTGTCGGAAAAGACTTAACTGTGTCTATAAAGACTGGCGATATAATGTATCGTCGACTAAAGATACGTATTGCAGGCTGTAGATTAGCCATTTCTCATCCGCGCCCTTGTATACGGGGTCCGTGGGGTATGTTCATTATCAATACTCGCTTAAACCTGTACAGGGTTACAGGGGGCCGGAGCCTATCCCGACCGACAGAGGGTGCAAGGCAAGAGACTATCTAGGATATGACGCCGGTACGTCGCAGAGCGCACCGTTTGGGACAATTTACCCAGCAGGACAACTAACCGAGACAGCAGCGTTTTTTTGGACAGTGGGAGAAAACCGGAGCACTTGGCGAAAACCCACGCGGACACGGGGAGAGAGAACTCGCAAACTCCAAACAGAAAGGCATCCGAGCCGGGAATAGAACCCGGGAACTTCTTACTCTGAGGCGACAGCGCTACCCACTGTGTGTATTGCATAGGTTGTGTGACTCTAGTGTAGAGATTGTAGGCGATAAGACTGTAGAGTGTACAGACTGTAGGCCGTGGGGACAGTCTAAGGCTACGCAGAGTTGCTGGAGCAGTAGCTATAAACCAGACTGTGTACATATAGACTCCATCCTGTGGTAGTAGTAGCAGTACACTGACAGTACACGTATCTAGTTAACAAGACTGTCTCACCGAGGCCTTGCACACCGAGTCGGCGGGGTATCGGCTGAAGTTACTCTCGTCGTACACGGGCAGCCCCTTGAGAAAGTCCGCCTGCACGGGTCCGGGGTAGCGGGACAGGAGAAGAGACACACCGCGCCGTTAATCACCACCTCCTCGACGAACTCCCCCACCGCCTGCTATAACGGCGGCCGCGGGGTCGACCCGTGGAGGCGGCGAAGTCGCCGGCCGTCGCGCACCGCCCGCCCGCCGCGCACCGCCACCTACCATGTCGCCGCCTCGCTTCCTGCGGGGCCCGCGCAGCGCCTTGTGGGAGCAGACGCGCGTCACTCGCGCATCCGCCCCAACTTCCGCTCATGCGCTCCTCCCCCGGCGCGCGTTCACTTCTCCGCCTTTGCTTGCGCGGCCCCCCCACCGTGCCCCCCCCCA
>JAZEWT010000033.1:1289601-1306579 GCA_036362905.1 Mordacia mordax | reverse complement strand
GTCTGCGGTTTCCCCACTGCGCTACCGTATCTTATCCATGACCAAGTAGAAAATGTGTATGGCGCGTTATAAATTATAAATTGTGTTATTACATGGCTTATCATCACGGCGCTTGTGTCAGGCGAGGTGCACGCACAAACACGTGCATCATATCACTTCCACCTCCGCCACCCATTTAAAGAGAGCTACAGCCGATCAAGAAAGATGGCTGTTAGGAATACTTTATAAAATGGTAATGAAATAAAATACCTCCCAGACTTTAAGCTAAAGTTAATGTAACCAAGTCACAATTACAGTAACATAACAGTTTACCACAATTCCTTTTGGAGAGGTCTTTCAACTGCCAAGTCAACTGAGAGTTGCTAGTCGTCCTATTTCACAATAATGTTTTGTTCTCCATCATACAAGAGGCGATTATTAGATATGAACGTATATGGTTAGCATGCGTATTAAGCGAATGTAAATTACCAAGTCTCTTATGGTAACGTGACCCCAAAGCAGTGTCAAGCAGGGCTGCACGTTGTATACTTTAACCAACAGCTATTGATATCACGTGACAGTTATCGATGAAATCCATTTTTCTGGGTCAGGTCTTGTAAAAAGTCTTGTTTAACCCTTCACCACCCGACACGGCCAATTAGTAAGGCTTGTCACAGGAACAGAACATGCCAATTCTTCACTCTCTCAGCACACCCGTGTGTGGGAGAGTAATTCCACAACATTTACAATGAAATCCGACGTTCGCTGATAATTACAACAAGCACCAAACCTGGGTGAGCAGCTGCTGAGCTGCTCGCACAGGTTTGGTGCGGGTTCCTGTTGATGCTGGTTGCAATTATCCCGTCAGACAGTGTCCTATATAGGCAGAGAGTAAGAGCCAATTGATCAGTGACTATTAACTGTGGGAGGAAACCGGAAAATCTGGACGGAACCCACGCAGAACTGGAGCAAAGAAAGGTTCAGGAGTTGGGAAGCGAACCACCGTAGACAGGACCTGATTTCTGTAAGGCGCAGATATTACCACTGCATAACCATCTCGTGTTCTGCTCCTGTAGTGCCACTGCCGTCTTCTAGTGACGCAAACACCCAGTGTAGCCATTTGTGAAAGATAACGACCCATAGAAGCAGATACCATGGAACTACCATCGCCATCATTACTATCACGACCCGCTTAATCCTGTACAGGGTCGTGGTGGGCCAGAGCCTATGCCGGCCGAGAGAGGGCGCCAGGTGGAGCTATTCCCAGGATGTGAGGCCAGTCCATCACACAGGGCACTGGGGGAAATTTACTCAGCAGGCCAATTAACGTAGGCAGCAGCGTGTCGGTGGGAGGAAACTGGAATACCAGACGAAAACCCACACGAACATGGGGCGGACACGCAAATTCCACACAGAAAGGCACCTGGGCCGGGAATTGAACCCAGGGCTTGCTGTGAAGTGACCGCGCTACCCCGCTGCCCTGTCCCCTTTAAGAGAATTCTGTTCCGCCAGTAGGGGCAGCACTTTTCCATATTCACTGAATATGATGATCGTTGGACAATAGATGATTTTAATTTTTGGAGCTGGAATTTGCTTAAAGCACAAAACCAAATTTAACCCGAGAGGCTTTGTTACAGCCATTGGTGACCAGTGAGACCTTTTCCCGTGCCCTGCTTTGATGCCAATCAAGGATCAATAAATGTCTTCATTGATCTTCTCAGTGCAGCTCACTCTACATCAATAGCATCCTCTGAAAACACTCGGAATTCTTCAACTACCTCGCTTTATGCTGACTCAATGTCCACATTTCCGCTCTGTGCAAAACTACCCTCACCCTTCTGTCCAACAATTATTTTCTCTTGCGGTGCGGCTCTTTAAATGAATGCTTCACGTTATTTCCTCGGCATACTGAGGTCACCATCAATTCAGTGCACTGGTTATACCGATTTAATCCCAGGTTCTCAGTTCGGCCGCTTCACTAATTGTTTGGCGCTTCATGTAATAACCCTCTCCTCCTGCGCCTGCTTGGCAGATGGCCCAAAGGACACGTCGGTGGAGAATGCGCTGGCCTGCACCTACACACCATCTCTCAAGACCTTCGAGGAGGAGATCATGGAGGTCATGGGCATCGTGGAGGAACGACGGCCACGCAAATCCTTCTGGTACTAGAGAAAGATTCGAGTTCGTAGCGGGCGTTTTCTAATGGCTTACCAGAGTTTGTAGGCAGTGACCGGATTCGAAGTGACTTGATCCTTGCAACAAACTCACGTGCAAGATTGTACGACTCATTCTAATGACATGGTAATGTACAGTTGTTTTAACTCGCAGACTGAGGCAGACGAGTACATTGAGACACAAAAGGAATCGATTCGTGAAATCAAATGTGGCCATTAAATCAATTTAATAGCTGGTGGGGGGGAAGTGCGCACACAAACTCACATAGGCACACGCGTTGACACACACGTGTATATATATACAGAACACAGCACGGTGGACACACAAACATGTATACGTACACACATCATTACCTCCAATGTCCCCAATATAGCCCTTAGCAGACTGCAAGTGTTCTTCCGTGAGCACCAATAAGGTCAGTACAGTGCTCAAGGTGGGTGAGTGTGATCAGTACCATGCCCAGCCATCTGTCTCGTAATTAAGGAAACCGCATTACCCTGCAAAAATCCACATGGACACAGGACACGCAGACTGGACACAGAAAGGAACCTGAGCCGGGAATCAAACTAAGTGCTTTGGTTTTTACACACCACGTCACGCACTAAGGCTTAGTTGACTTAGCGTTCAGATATCACAATCTGCTGTTCCCAGTGGCCCAGAATTTAAATCAGGTTGGTCAGCTGGTTTGTAGCGCAGCATACTAACTGCTGTGCATCACTCCTCATGCAATACATTCACCACACACAGCACCTGTAGCACACAAAACTATCACCTGTACAACTTGGTTCCGACTGTTGGGAGTAACAGCTGTTAGCAAGCACCCATTAATACAAGCATGGCACACGAGAGGCTGTAAGTGGCCAGAACTACGTCCGCCCACCGCTGATATTTAAAAACGGCACTAGGTACTTATTTAAAGGCCGAGTCAACCTAGTGGCAGGCTCAGCACTGGTTCAACCTACATCATTCCGTAAAAACCTACATCATTACATCATTACAACGGTTCATATAACCGTCACACACTTTCCCTGTGCGGGGACTGAACTCGCAGTCAGGTCTAATGCAGTGTACGAACCACTGACACTCGCTCTCCAAATGTACTAGACATGAGCAGGCCCATGTGTCAATGCATCATTACACCAGCCCCACAAGTCTGTAACCCGACCTGTACATGATTATAAAATGCCTAGTTCTGCCCAGAGCCCACTATCACCAAATGTGGAAAGGTGAATCGTGTCGCTGTGCAGACGCTTATCTTACGAGCCGCTGCACTCGGCATCATAAACCCACACACACGTCTAACAGCAAAAATGTGGCTGTTTCAGTGAGCGCAGCACAGGGAACGACAGCAATATTTACCCATCCACAACATGCGTGCACAGTTAACTCTACAATATCTGTGGTGGGCAGATTAGCTGGGTTGTGGATTAACTGTGCTTGTGAAAATGTTCAAATAAATATTTTCACACGTGGTTATGAAAATACACACGTTACGTGTGGGTTGGTTTGATTATGAGCAGCGCATTCTTCCACGCTCTGCAATTCTGTGCCCTGATGACCGTTTTGGCGAGCAGATGACGTTCATGCAATGCAACAAATGAAACTTGTCTTCATACCCAGTCTATGTAGGCCAGTCAATTTACACGCATTTTTCATTGCCTACCCCTTTAGCGCAGATATTAGGGAGCCAACAGTACAGTTACTGAACGCACGTTATATTGCACAATAATTACAATAACAGTATATAGAGAATAGCACACGGTCAACGCACCACGTTTTGTCTCCATAAACAAGTCCATTTAAAACGGACACCAAACACAACCTGTACATTCTTGGAAATTTTATTATATATTGGGAAAATAAAGCTATGGACAGGAAAACAAGGGCCTATGGCTACTTCATCCTAATGTTACACACGCACTACGAATTAAAACAAGATTGCAAGCGTATGGGCATGCAGATACTGAGGATTAACAATGCTAGGTTGCAGATAGCGCAGCAATGCAAGGAGAGGCAGCAATAACCAAAACGTATGTAAAAGAGCAAGAGGATGCGGGGTCCTGCAGGGATGGAAGCATTGGCAAGGGATGCTCACATAATAACGCTCTTAAGACAGCAGGCCTGAGGATTACGAATAGAGACGTTCGGTTTTAAAGTTGGGCGTTTGTGTGCCTCTTGTTAACGCTTCAACTTGAGGCTTAAATGGACCAATCGGTACAATAAAGCTGACGGGAGGCAAGATCTACGATGGATTTTCCTCTAAGCACCAACTCAGGCGATGAACACGGCTGCCCCCCCCACCAACAACTAATGATGTTTACTCAGATTCAAGATCAACAGAGGGGGTGGGGTTGTCTTAGCGATGTACGAACTAGACGTGATGATGCGGGCTCGAGGGGGCAGGCAGATTAAGAGTGGGTGTATGGGGGGGCTCGTTCTGCATTGGGAGGGTTGAAGGAGGGAGCATTGGGGCAGCCTCTGAGTGAGACCTCTTCCCATCTTGCCCACCCCCCATGTCTGCATGCATTTAATCAAAGGGAGAAAATCAAGGGGCAGGGGCAATGGAATCTTAAAACAGAATTCCGCACAAGACAGACGGAGCTAAGATGTTAAACATCTGCCAATTTCTAACTTGGAAGGAGGCGCAACCCAAAAAGCAAGCGGCTCTTGCCTTGACTGTTGTGTGTACCTCAGCCTATTCCAAGTCGCGAGCTGACCAACATGAGTTTGGATCTTTACCAACGATAAACGAAAAACAATTAAAAGTTACTTTGTGCACGGTCACAGTGACACGATTTTATGCAATGCTAATGCAGGGATGTCCGCAGAGATTTAGGTCATCCCTAAGATTTTTTTTATTAGCTCACCAATAAAGCTTCTCGCTCACATTGGACAGCCCGGGACAATTCGCTGATGCACATCCCAGCCACGTAACTGCATAACGAAAGAACCGTTAATTTCTTGGACTGCGTTCGTCTTATCTGATGAAGGAGGGGGGGGGTGCTTCATCATCACGACGGCAGTGGTGGTGGTGACTCTTGGCCACTTCCCTCCAATGCAAAGCTCACGTTAGGCGCTGGGACGATCGTTCGGGGTCTGGGGTGGAGTTAGGAGGCAGCGTGGGTGACTCGAGGTGGACTGGTGGAGGAGCATCACGGTGGGATGACCACTCCCGTCTGCCTGCCCAGGGGTGGAGCCGTGGTATTTTCCATGGGCGAGCGGCATTCATCCCCCCCCCACCCCTCCCCCAAATGCCTCGCTCAACCCCGCTCGTTAATCCTTTCCACCGGTCGCTCCACCGCTTTCCTTGGGCGTCCCCGCTGCTTTCTGCTGCTTCTGCTGCATGATCTCGGCATCCCTGCAGCAACGAGGAGGAGAACCGGCGTAAACGAAAGTAGGCATCGCCCGTTTAAAACGGCGCTGCGGTTCCTGCGAGTCAAGGGCGCAGTTCGCAAACTGATTTGGAGGCCTTTTTTAAAGCCCCGTGGAAGCCCTCGACTGAATGCACAACAATGCAGCCGTTCCTTTAGCTCAAGATACAAGCATCGTACCTTGCTTCAACATTAGGATAAATGATCTGCTGTTACATTAACGCTATCATAGCAAGTAAAAAAATACCGACAGATTAATACGACGATGGTATAAATTAGACAATTTTTCTGAACTGGATTTCTTATCCAATAACAGACCAGCAATCAATTATACTTACAGCAGTATTGAGATGAACGGTACCATTAACATGACACCATGATTCTTAATTATTGCCAATTTTCATTAATAATGAAGCATGATCACAATGATTCATCTGTAATCGCAGCTAACACTGCTCTTAAAATTATACAATACTAAAATATACAATTGACGTTTCATGCAATGGCCCTTTTTCATAAGCAGAGATAGAGGTGAGGGTTCCAGGTGTGAGTTTTCTGGGCTTGAGATGGAGAGAGACGATGACACCAGGTGGCGGTGGTGACTGGGGGTGCGGGGTCGGCACCTCTGCTTGCGAGCCGTGGCGGAGAGGCCGTCTTCCTTCTTCTTGCCTTTCTCCGCGTTCTTCTTCAAGTTCTTGGCACGGGCGAGCTCGCGCTGATTTCCACCTGGTGTCACCAGGCAGACGGAGGGGTAAGTTGCGAGGCAATGTGCGAGGACCATCATTCTCAACTGGCAGGTCACGATTCATCAGTGGGCAGCTAGCGCTACCTTGTCATTCGTGGAGTCCATATCCAAAATGGCTATGGGGTCCTTAAGGTTCAAAAGGTTGAGAACCCCCTGCTTAAGCCACAGGCTTATGCGACAATATAACAATAAGAAATTAATAGCGCCTTTAACCCGGAGGTCCCATAACGTTACAGGGAACTGCAGAGAGTTGGTGTGAGGCAGCCACATGGTCAGCTGCTGGCACGAATCCACCGGGCACTGCTTCCTATATATTATATTCTAGTATAGGCCAATTAATAACCGTGCTTTTAGTTGTGGGAGAAGAGAGGATAATCCGGAGGAAGCCCGAACATCAGAGGGAGAGAACACACAAACGTTACACAGAAAGGTACACGAGGAGTTAATTAAACCGTTTCGGGCAGGACCTTTCTGGAAGGCGCAGACGTTACCACTGCGTCACTCTGCCGCCCAATGCGTCAACAGTACACCAGTGTATGGGGAGACCAATCAAAAACAATTAAAACTTGGATACGAGGACGAAGATCACAAGTCGTGCGCACAAAACCAGTTAATTTTCAATTGTCTACACTACATGCAAATGTTGGTAAAGCGGTGGCGAAGTGGTTAGCTCGCTACGCGGCGACCCCCGGAGTTGGACTTGCAGCTCACGGCTAACATCCGTGGCGCGTGGTATCTGAACCGATCCTGACTCCCCACCATTCACAAACACGCGTCAACCCAAACTCAAGAATCCCAGTACCCCTACTCCTACACTGGGACTGTGAACCCATCTGTGATAACTTATTAAATACCGCTTCCGGGTACTCTACCACCATTCTCAAATAGTGGGGGAGAGCGCCATCTAGTGGTCAGTGGAGATAAGATCCAAGGGAGCTTTGAGGTGTAAAATGTTTTAGAGCTCCTGCTCCAATACTCCCATACACGGAGCACTACTACAAGATCATTGCAACGTAGGACCCTCGAGTAAGACTTGGCGATTCTTTCCTGGGTAAAGGAAAGCTATAACTATCGCTGCAGTTAAGTCGTATTTTAAAAAAGGAGACCAACGCTACGGCACTTAAAGAGACATCACAACAGCTCTGACCTTTTGGCTACGTCTGAGACGTCCATCTGCCGCGATAACGTCATTGGCAGTTCCAGAATGAGAGATGGTGACAGGCTGGGGAATCCTTCATCCAGCAGTGGATAGGTGACTGCTGATGAAGATCGTCAAAGACGTTGTGTTACCCATTAGTTTTAAAATCGATTAAATAATAAACAACTGTAGTTTGTGCAAGAAAGGACGTTTGAACGGCTCAAGAGCGAAGACGGCTGTCAGATCGTCCTCAAATTTCTGCTCGGTCACTTTTTCAAAAGTAAAAATTGCTTTCAAAAATGTGGGTCCGGCCTGACTTCGAGCACGACAAGTTGTCATATTTGCCAAACTTAAAAAACGCTGAGGCGCTTAGATTTGGACAGAATATTCTTAACGGAGTCATAATTAAGAACCCCGAAGACCTTTCCACAATATACCTCGTCACCAGCTGGGGTTTTCTATTGAGTACTAAAAAATATTCAATCTTTTTGAATGGTTAATGAAACAAACAATCCTTGTACCTCGTAATATTGACGGGCAATTTATAGTGGTATCAAAAGTGCACTGGAGACCTATAATGACGCCTTCAGTGACACTATTCTTATTGATGCATTTCAACACGGGAGGCAAAACGTCGCGAAGGAACACTCTACACGATTATCCCGATAGAATAGATATGGAGAGCAATTATCACACATCGAGCCGTGAAAACCCATAAGTAAATCTCGCGTTATAAACATTTTAAGCAGCCTATTAAGCACACAAAACACACCGGTAATAGACACGTTGTTAAAACGTGGCTCTACTACAATCGTGGGTAAAACCACTCCTCTCATTACCGACTTATTGAAAAGGATATTAAGAGCTCGAGGGTTTAGTAATGAAGCTAATGCCAGCTAATACCCAAGGCTGCTTTATTTTACCAAAAATCAACGTGAACGGTAGCAGTTTCCACCTAACCGATATACGTCTAAAAATACAATTCTCTATTGATGTGGGTTTTCAAAGGCTCGATGGACGAGAACTGTTCTCAATAGCTCTTCTTTACAGTTGTCCCCCGTGTGCCGAGCGTCCCTTCGCCTCCCGCGCTAAGTTTCGCTCGCTCCGTTCGAGGCACCACCATCAGGTTTCGTCAATCAGGCGCCTGCTGATGATACCTCCCACGTGGGAGGCGAAACGTGTGGAGGGAGGCAGCAGGCGGAACGCCCCCCGCTATCCCGAAAGAGCAAGTACAACGATTTGTAAACCGCAGTCGCGATTGTGTCGGCCAGCGACGCAGATCCGTGGAGCGATTTCCAACCTCGCCAACAACGCCAGCGCCATCTACGCTGCAGGTATTCACGCAGACGCAATGCGATTTCAAATCGAGCAGGCGGACAGGCGACTTACGGGTCATTGTCGTCAGCTGTCACACAACACCGAGCGAGTCAACGAGGGAGGTGGACGACGAGGACGAGAAGGCGGCGGCGGCGACGGCCGAGAGGAGAAATGTCGGCGCCTTCCCCAACACGTCCACTGCGATCTAGGGACGTGACGTCACTTCCGTCGAATATCAGGCGGGGAGCCGTCACGGCGATGTGACCTCACACCGGGTGGGCTGTCACGCGCGTGCGTGACGTCACGACTGGTGGAGGATCGTGACGTCATACGATCCTCCACTGCCGTGACGTCACGCGGGTGCGTGACGGAGCGAGCTCTCGGCTGCGCTGTGCGGAGACGGCTCTACCCGCCATGGCATCATCGTCATCGTCATCATCAGCACACGAGCGCTGGCGGTGCCTCTGCCAGCCAACGCAGTCATTCAGGCCAGAGTACATGGCTCTGTAACTGGAACTCCTCTTAGCGAGCCTTCCACACTTGGCGTGATAGCCTCGAAGTGCACCTGGCCTGGCACAGACGTGGGCGAATCCCCGCCACTTACTAACGAGCGGTGATTGTTGCCGACGGCCGACAGTGACGTCGCTGCGTGACGTCACGTTGGTAATGCTGTCTCGATGGGACGTGACGTCACGCTTAGAGACGACCTCTGCTACGAATCGATTCCTCGATTAGTGACGATGATAGAACGCGATCCTAATGAGTTGCTTACAGTACATACAGCACTCAATCGAAGCGCGTAAACCCCTGTGCCAGGCCAAGTGCACCTTTCAGGACGTCACGGAAAGAGTCGAAGGCTCGCTGCTGCCAGCTCACGGGACGGGTGCCACGGGGTTGACCGCCTGAGATGACTGGCAGAGTGCGCCATCCGCACTCCCCGCCCGAATCCTTGCTGCGGGCGCCAACATGTGGCAGACACTGCGTCCTGTACATTGAGGTTATCCGCCAATAGTTTTTACATGTGGGAGGAAACTGGAGAACTCGCAGGAAACCCAGGCAGAACAGGGGGAGAGAACACGCAAACTCTACACCGAAAGGTGTCCGAGACGGGAATCGAACCGCTTCAAGGCAGGACCTTCTGTAGGGCACAGACATTACCACTGCATAAACACCCCGAGACGTTGCAACCGCCTTTCCCCTCCCCGCTGGACAACTGTTACAAAGAGCAACACAGCTCAAAGGTTCCACATTAAACAGTGTATCCAGCAGCACTTTGAATCGATTTCTCGTTCGAATCGATACCCGCGACGTTAATTCACCTTCCGGTTGGAACATCGATTCCATTGCGGATATAAATTTGTGAATCGATCCTCGAGGCGGTGCGAGGGGACGGCGGCCGCCGAGGTGGAAGAAGACTCCAGAAGCGCGGTGAGGCTCGGCGTTTCGCCACAATGGCCAACGCAGCGACAACGAACCGCGCAGCCTTAGTCGCGATGTAGGCGTTCACGGCTCGCCGTCACGGGAATCGCATTTAGCTGCTCTTTCGAGATGGTCGTGGCGCGCGGTCTCATCCGAGCGCCTTCGCGACGGTTCGCCTCGCAGCGTTGGAGCCATCGTCAGGATCCGGGTTAACCTGGGTTAACCTTGTGAAGCCGCTGTTTGTTGGAACGTTTGTTGTGTGGCAGGAATCCCGCAGCCAGAGCTTTCAAGTGTTAGTGATAAGAGCCAGTGTTCGAGATGGATGCCAGTGTTCGAGATAGGAGCCAGTGTTCGAGATAGGAGCCAGTGTTCGAGATAGCAGCCAGTGTTCGAGATAGCAGCCAGTGTTCGAGATAGGAGCCAGTGTTCGAGATGATGGATGCCAGTGTTAGAGACAAGAGCCAGTATTAGAGGTAGGAGTCCGTGTTAGAGATGGAAGCCAGTGTTGTCGCAGGGATCTCGCATGCAGACCTTGAAAACTCACCTGGGTATTTCCTCCTGTAGTAATGAGTGGAGTCATTATCAGGCTGCTACTCATGATGCCTCGCAGGAGGTGAAACTATGCAAAGGAGAGATTAGGAGGAACGCTCGACACGGATATCCTGAAAGAGCATGTATTGAGAGTAATTCTAACCAAATGTTCCTCCACCTGAAGCCCGTTGACGTCGCCTCCTCAAGAGACGGAACCCCGCAGGAAGATGGGAGCGGCACTGGCTGTGTGGACAGCTGGTGCTAACTACCGCTGGTCTTGATGTCCTTTGGCTGCTGGGATAGGCTCTGGCCTCTCGCGACCCCGTACAGCATTAAGCAGTTGTTGTGGAAGATGGTTCTGTCTCTCGCCGATGGAGATTCAAGGAGGGCCACGTGTATTAACGTAAACCCTATTTTCAGTGTTAGCACTGCGCGTCTATGAGTGTGCTTAAGCAGTGCTTGCGCTATAAGCAGTGCTTGCGTTATGGTTAGACCTATACGGCCCGTTCCGCCAGCTCATAAGAACGGGGAATTTCCACCGCTCTAGGCGTTGGAGGGAGGGAATGCGAGATGGATATCGTAATGATGAGAACATGGATTTGAGAATTGTGCTCAAGCTGCTCTTTCGGGATAGGTGTTCTGAACGCCAAAGGATGCCTGAGGCGAAATGTCGCGAAGGAGGAGGAGCGATCGACGCGACTATCCCGAAAGAGCAGCTATTGAATGTCGATTGTTCTCCTTTATTGAACCATTCATCATGCTTTAGCCATTCCAGCTCGTTGAGACTGGCTATAGGAGAATGTCCTTTTTTAATGTTTTGATGTCCAATGTTGGTAAATTTGTTCCGTTTTCTTTATTTAACTAAGACGGCACGTTGAGGTTAGTTTAATAGATATTTTATATTGCCACGACATCAGCATCGTCACCGTTTTTCCCAATTCCCATCCGGGTAGCCGTAGCATTTATTCGTCACGTTTTCCCATCGTTCGTTAAACCCATCTCCTGAAGGTCGTCTTCCACTGCGTTCACGTTTTATCATCGGCCTCCTGCCTCTGCCAACAGCTCCTCGTTTCACTTCAAATTTCATACAAGCTTCGACCCCAATTATCTTCTGCGCTCTCAATATGATCTCCGCATCTCAATCTACTCTTTTTAAACATCCTTTATTTCCTCTATCCCCGCACCCTCCTTTAATTCTACATTGGTGTTCTTGTCTTGCAGAGAAACCCCTTGCGTCCATCTGATCATTCTCACGTCTACTCTTTCGAAGATATTTTCGACATCTATTTTCATAGGTCACATCTCTGCTCCATATATCATACACGACGACCACACGCTAAATACATCGTACTCGTTGTTGCCACGACATCACGTTGAGATTATCTCTTCTATAATGCTTACACTAACCTTGGCTACCAAATCTACTTATGTCTCCGTGCAGTGTTTTTTTTTATATTTAACCGAGCCTGTGATCCAGCACTGTGGAGGCAAGGGTTAGTAGATTACAAATGTTGTGAAGCTCCCACAAGGGGCTTTGAGGTTCACCTTTGGCCTCTTCCGTCTAAAACAGATCTGCAATTGGTTATCCAACTGGTGGAGCCACCTGGCCATCTGTAAACAAAAACAAAATCTCAACATTGGATTTCCAGAGCTTACCTACATCCCTATGTGTGCGTGTGCAGGTGATCAAAACAGCACATGGAGGGTGCGGTGTCACCACCATCGCCGCCATCGCCACCATTGCCACCATCGTCAGAGGAAGAACAGTTCCTCCATATTTCCGCTCGCGATGTGCTCGACCCAGACGCGCAGGAGTTGCAGCCGGTATCCTCGCAGAATGAGGAGCATCGCGAGGAGGAGCAGGAAGGGTCCGAGTCGGTAGAACGTGCGTGGGAAGGTCAGGCACAGCGTGACCCCAGTGAGGAGATGGAACAGTCCACTGACGACCGAAGAGTGGAGTTGGACATTGTTGGTGATGTTGATGATGACGATGATGATGACGACGACACGGGAATGCCCCCTCTTGAAGACGTGAAGCCATCGGTGAGTTCTAGATCACCTATATATTATGTTTGCCCAATCATCCCGTTGCAGTTACTAATAACTCCCCTACCTTTTAGAATTACTACACGTGTATAGGTGATTGCGTATTTCTGTGTAATTGTTACAACTACCGGGGCATCTTATCAGTGTGCTGGGGAAGGTTCTGACAAGGATTATTCAGTGTTCAGTGTTGCTTTGTCAAGCATGCTAAGGGGAAGCTTTCCTTGCCCCAGTGTGCCATAGCAATCCTCCATAGAGGCCGCATTGTCCGTTCTGCTACAGCAGATGTGTCGGGGAATTCAACGCAGCCTAAACCGCTGCTCCACTGACCTGCACGTGTGTGTCGGACCCAGGCTAACAGCAGAGAAGCGCCCCCTTTCCCTTTCCATGAAGATGGAGGCAGTAAACCCGAAGCTTCAGGTCCAGTCCCAGGGCCCGGATCGGACCCGGCAGGGAACTCGGACTCCACCGCCACCGACCTGGATCAGTGCATAGACGTGCTGGGTGGGTTGCAGGGTTCTCACCAAATATGATCCTGGGTTACTGTTAGATATTCATTATTTACAGCAAAAAGTATCCAGTGAGCTTACAAGCTCTAGATACGGGAATTCTGCAAAACAGCACTGGCTCCTATCTCTAATACTAGATAGATCTTTATTATTACAGCAGAAGGCATCCAGTGAGCTTGCAAGCTCTGGATGCGGGATTCCTGCGATTCAACAAACGTCGGAACTGAAACTGACCAACACAACAATCGTAATGCCCAAGAGCAAATAAACTCACAGCAACAATGTTTGTATAAATTAAACTAACCCTAATCATAAAAGTAAACAGTCACACACAAAGATTGTACAATTAAACAAACTCACAACACCAGCTTGTACAAAGATGAAACCCCAACTATAATCATGCAGTAAATCTTTGGAGGGGATAAGGGCACCAAGCTGTGGTGCTGGCAACCCAGCCCCTCGTATGCTATGCCAGCCTTTATAGGTGCCACTCGCAAACACTACTTTCCCCAACAGTCCATTAAGGCTACACAGGTGCTCTTCGTCTCACTAACCCCCTGCGTCCCCCCCCCCACCAATCACTCGGGTTGCCATGGCAACCGCAGGTAACGGGCTGCTCAAGAAAAAGGTGCTCAGGAAGGGGCCGGGAGGGGGCGAGTCACGTCCGCGGCGGCGACAGAATGTGACCATGCGGGTGAAGAGCGCGCTGGAAGACGGCACGGTGGTGGAGGAGCAGGAGGCCTTGTGCTTCACCGTTGGAGACGGCGACGTCATCCAGGTTGGGGGGCGTTCGCTGCTGCCCGCCGATCCCTGCTGGGCCTTGCTATTGCCCGTTTGCCCCTGATGGCGCCCGGTGAAATCCGATGGTTCTCCGATGGTGCGCACTGAAATCTGCCGAGTCGGGCGTGGTGCTGGCCACCCCCACACCTCGTGTGTGTTGTGCTGGCCATTATAGGTGCCTGCTAACAGCACTTGACCCTCAAGTCCGGTGAGGCTGTATGGGGATCATTGTCTGACAGAGTGGCACGGCAGTAACATCTGCACCTCACAGAGAAACTCCTGTCCGGGGTGGTTCGATTCCCACCTAGGGTACCTTGCGATGTAGAGTTTGTGTGTTCTCTCCCCCTGTTCTGCGTGGGTTTCCTTCATGTTCTCAAGTTTCCTCCCACAACTAAAAAAAATACTCTAATTAATTGGCCAATACCACCATAATATATATAACCCAGTGTCTGACAGGTGTTGGCACTGGCTGACCGCATGGTGCCTTCCCCCCGTCTCTGTGGTTTCCTCGCTGCATCTATGTAATGATGTCAGTCATCCTGGATTAGGGCGTTTGCTAAATTATAATTAATAATAATAGACTGGTCCTGGACCTCTCCTCGGTTGACTCGAATGAATACCTGATGCAGCGTTTAAACATTGCCACTGGGGAGATGGCTGTTGGGCGTGGTGCTGGCCACCCACCCCCTCGTGTGGCGTACTAGCCTTGATAGGTGCTCGCTAACAGCATTTGCCTCATCAGTTACAACTAGACAGGATATGTTGTGCGAATGTGCATTTACAGGCCTTGGATCTTTGCGCAGAGCTTATGGCATTGGGGGAAGTTGCCGAGATCACTACGGATGCCAAGTACGCGTATGGAGCAGTGGGCAGGTGAGCGGTGTTGTGGGCACTGGGAAGCGGTCCTCAGCTCCACGCAGCCTCTCAGCCCTGTGGCCACGGTCTGGGGCTGCCTGAAACGAGGCTTCACTTATGAGCTGATAAAATAACGGTATCAGTACCTGCTTACTTGTGTACAGGGTCATGCTGGTCATGGACACGTCTCGTCCATGACCAGCGTGGCATTTGCGCGGCGCCGCGTTACAAATTGTAATGTTAATGTTTTTCTTAACCGATAGTTCACAACCCATGGTTGAGTCATGAGCGCCACACAGTGGTCCGTTGAGGCCAGACCCGAGTGGGCCTTGAGGTGCAAATCGTTAATAAGCTCTGCTATAAAATGTCATCAGTCAATGAGCATTAACACGTCGCGTGGATGACGATAATGGCGATTAATTAACCTCGTCGCCGTTGCGTTCACGGGCATCCATGCGCAGCTCCGCGGCGCCGACGGTGCCGAGCGGCACCGCGCTGGTGATGGAAGTGGAGCTGCTGGCGGTGAGCGACGCGCCGGACGCAGGCTCCCTCCGTGTCTCCGACCGCGCCGCCCTCGCTCACCGCAAGCGTGAACGCGGGAACTACTACTTCCAGCGCGGGGACTACGCCCACGCGATCGCCTCGTACGACCGCGCCATCAAGATCTCCGACACCGAGAGCGCCGGTGAAGCGTCGCGCGGCTGGTGTCACTTTGCCCGGCAACAGTCATTCGTCGGTTATGGATGTAATGCCGTTGTCGGTTATTTGGTTGGAAACGAGAATAGCAATTGCCGCCCACGCCCCCCTACCCCCCTTATCTACTGCGTAAACTTGGCAGAGTTAACGGAATCCATTTAGATATTAATTGTCCATTCTGTCATCGTTGGTTTTTCAATAGTCAGTAATTCTCCGTCGTCATTTGTCATTACCTCAATGTGTGTGCCTTTGTAATGCTCATTATCATCCATGCATGATTGTCCGTCCATCCATCTTTGTGACCATCGTCCAATCATCGTCATGCATCCTCTACACCCGCCATTCTCAAACGGTGGGTCGCGACCCATTATTGGACTGCGAGCGGCACCTAGTGGTCTGTGGAGACCAGACTCGAGTGGGCCAATGGGGCCTTGAGGTGCAAAGGGTTGAGAACGCCTGTCCTAGCAGGCGTCAGCACGATCCATCCATACTTTCTCGTCAACGTAACGTTTAACCGTGCGAGTGGATGCACTCGAACGGTCGTGAGTGCAAACGTGACCGAAGCATAACGGTTCGGTCAAGTCAGCTGCGTGCCTCTCTACCCATCGTCCCAGCAGCGGAGAATGAGGACGAGGACCGCACGGCGCTGCTCGATGTGAAGCTCAAGTGCCTCAACAATGTGGCGGCCGCTCAGCTGCGACTGGATGAGCGCGACGCAGCGCTGAGGTCATGCGAGGCAGCGCTCGCACTGCAGCCCGACAGCGTTAAGGCGCTCTTCCGTAAGGGCAAGGTGCGGTGAGTTGGGGGTGAAAAAGCGAGGGTGCCAGGCCTCGCTCCATCGAGTTCCCTGCTCGCTCGCTCGCTTGCTCCACTGATCTCCCTACTCGCTTGCTCGCTGCCCCGATCATCCTCCCACCTGCCCCGTCCTCACGCATTTCTGCCCTCATCGCTCATCTGCTCACTTACTCGCTAACCACACCACTCACCCGCTGTCTCTTGCTCGCGTTCCTTATCGTCCCGATGGCTTGCTCGCTCATCTACCTACTCGCTGGCTTTCTCCGCTGCTTGCTCGCTTCAGCGGTCACTCGATTGTCCAGTCATTTAATCTCCCGCTCGCCCTTTTGCTCGCCCGTTCGTCGAATCCATCGCTTACTCTCGCACGTCCCAGCGAGAATGGGAGTGCCTCTGTAGCTGACACCTCTCCCGTCTCTGTCGTCTTCTCCCGTGCGTCACAATGAACAGGTTTTGGCGCTGCAAGGGGAGTTCTTGCAGGCCGCCGACACGCTTCGGAAGGCCCTCACGCTTGAGCCATCTAACAAGGTGCCTGCGGAGAAACGCGCGTCGCTCTCCAGTTAATTCGCGCGCGGCGTTAATCGGGGCCACCGCCGCATTCAAACCGCGATCCTCTGCCACGAGTGGA
>JAZEWT010000033.1:1253113-1289561 GCA_036362905.1 Mordacia mordax | reverse complement strand
GGGGGGGGGGGGGGATGCGGCAGTGGTCTGCCTGCACCCACGGTAGCTGGTGGCTACCGCTCGTTAACCGACGTGCGGGGAGGTCTACGGTGCAGTGGTTGGCACACTGCCAACCACTCCACCGTGAACTAGCCACCTATCGGTGGCTAGTTCACGTCGTAATGCACATCTCTCAGCGCCTTGACGTGTCTCCCCTTGTCTCACCTCGTCTCCCCTTGTCTCACCTCATCTCCCCTTGTCTCACCTCATCTCCCCTTGTCTCACCTCGTCTCCCCTTGTCTCACCTCGTCTCCCCTTGTCTCACCTCGTCTCACCTCGTCTCACCATGTCTCACTGTGCCTTACCTCATTTCACCGTGTCTCACCTCGGCACATTGTGTCTCACCTCGTCTCACCGCGTTTCAACTCGTCTGACCACTCCCCAACGTGTCTCACCTCATTTCACCGTGTCTCACCTCGTCTCACGTTGTCTCACCGCGTCGCATCTCGTCTCAACGCCGTCGTGCCGTGACAGACGATCCAGACGGAGCTCCACAAGCTCAGGAGGCAGCAGCACGAGCGGCAGGCCGAGGAGAAGACTCTCTACAAGAAGATGTTGGGCAGCATGGCCGCTCCTGCAGAGGACGCGGAGCACGAGAAGCCGAGATCCTGGGTGAGCACCAGCGAGAGCGCCGGCAAGCGCACGCACAAGAGGCAAAGATCCCCCTTACAGCCTTAACAGGCTGTTGGATTAATTGCTGTTAGCGAGCATCCATGAAGACCAGCGTGGAAAACGAGAGTAGCTCGCACCACGCCCAACCGCCTTTATCTCCCGAGCATGGACGTTCACGCACTGCACAAGATACTAATTTTAGGCTGAGTTGACGTAGAGGAGGTCCAGGACCAGTTCAGATATGCGTCACTGTTGTTGGTCATGGTAGCGCAGTAGTGAATGCACTGGGCTGTGATTTTCGCAATCCAGAGTTTTATTCTCTCTCTAGCTGGGCGATCTGGCGTTGCCCAGGTAAATTTGATGGTTGATCCATGTACATGGTGCGGGTAAATGTTATGGTTTACCCGTGCAAAAAAGGAACGTGGCATTCATGAACACGAACCCGATGGTGCCCGGTGCAAGAAAAGAACTTGAAGTTAATAATGATGAAACAAAACATACAATAAAAATTAGTAAAACGCTGTATGAAAGCAAAAGCTAAAGTGGGTTTTCATTATGATCAAAATCATAAACGCCAGTTGTTTGAATGCACACGTACCTCCTCCAATGCTATTGGGTACACAATATTCATGTTTTGTTCACCAGGTGCAAAAATGTAAAGATTTCTTCCCGTGCCAACCCTTGAGCAAGCAACGTAAAGTTGACCAGGCGAGAAGCACGTGCTCTCGAGGTTGATTCCAGCAACCTTCAACAACTCTCCTTGCGCCTTCTTGATAGTCATGGCGAATGTTAATCAAACTTGGAATTGTAATAGCGGCCCCGCTTATCCGAACTAGAGATTGTAATAACTGTGGCTCATATCGCACACCAAGCGGTGCCGGTGGCCAGGGAAGGCCTGTCGGTGCGCTAAGGCGCCAAAGACCCATCTCGGACCGAGTGCCGTCGTTCTGCGAAGGTCCCATGCGATTTGGTTGCGATTTGGCAGAGTTTACCGTGATCAAGCAAGCGAACAGAACGAAGAACGTTTTTATATATATATAGATAGGCTTGTATTGGAACTGATCCTCAGCCTGCTCTAAGACAACTCGGCATTAAATTAATGTCTGATCCACTGTGTAAACATCAGCATTTGGGGGACAAAGGTAGCCAGGTGTGGTGTTGGCCAGACGTGGTACTGGCCACCCACCCACCACACATGCCTTCCCGGCTTTCATAGGTGCTCGCTTCAGGCGCTGTACCGTAGGCACTTTTGTCTCGTTTGTACGCATGCGTGCATGAACAACTGCTATTCACCGCTCAGTGGTGGCAACGTCACCGCGCGGTGCTTGTGCTTGGCCGTGTGCGTGCCTGTGTCTGTGCTCACCCACATGCTCACTCGTGTGATGGCACATTCAGGGTCTTCCCTGGAAGTGGGTCTTCGGCGCAGCCACCGTCGCGCTCGGAAGCATCATCGTCTCCATCATCGTGGCAGCCAGGAGCTAGGTCTGGACACCTCCTCACCACGACCTCCTCTTCATCGCTGCTGCGCGGACGAATCCCCTCCACCGTTTCCTCAACACACGCCCCACGCCTCTCACAGGGCGGCGGGGGGGGGGGGCGACACCGCCGCCCTTAGCCGGCCACCCCTGACTTCACCACTCCCTGATTATCCCTTGCCCTCCCGTCATATCTCGTTGAACTCAGGCCGATCCATGGCTTCCACACGCAGCTACCGGGCACATTGACCGGAAAACCGTTATTCAGTCGCTCGATGCTGAGCGCTTCTACCGCGTGGTATTCGGTACGGTGCCCAATGCTGGACATCGTGCTGAACGGCACGCGGTACATCCGTCGGAGATCTGCAGCGCAAGGGCACCGGTGGTGTAACCTTTGTCTTCCCGGATTGTAACGTTTTGGGAATTCTAGGGGGGGCTTAGTTGAGGTCGCAATGCATATCTTAACGTCATTGTGTCGCATTGATTGGTCAATAAATTCCTTGAATAATCTGATAGTTAACTATTACTCGACATTTTTTGTTGTCATAATGATACACTGCCATGGCTTAATTTGTCACCGTTTCCTAGGCCCACTTAAAATTGGAGCAAATAGCACGTAACTTTGTAAGTATCTAAAGCTGTAGCCAGAGTTATACTGGATGTGCTGTGCCCAGGTGTGAATATATCTTTCCGGAGTCATCAATTTGGGACCGACTCGGATGATATCAAGCCCCGAAAGAATGTGGAGATGGCGGCAAACTGGCTCTGGATTGTGGCCACATGTGGCTCTTGAAGAGAGTGCTCTGTAGGCTTAACCTCTAAGGAAATAATCTGCTTGTTACTGATGCTGTAATAACGTGCACGTACAGGTTGGCAGTGGTCGGGCTAGCAGTGACGTATTTATGCCTTCGTTAATATAAATCGTTAAGGTCACAAGGCCATGGCATAGACAGGTCACGTTTGGAAAAGTCGATCTTTTATTTAGGACCTTTCCGATTGTTGAATTTGCAACCGCTGTCGGCGTCGTGTCGCGCACGGCAACACCAGCAGATTTGCTTCGGTGATTGTGATCGCGGTGGAGTCGTGAATCGTTCCACCCCGAAATCTGCAGAGGACGCTCACCGTTGTGATAGCACCCAAATGTTCCTCCGCCGTACTTCACAGTCAAGCCAAGTGACGGAGCCACCGACGCTATGCAGTGTTTGAGTATTGGGTTAATAACACGTCCGGAATCGAAGGGAACAAATTCTTTTAGAGAATAACCCGAGAGCACCATGACCTGCCTGCAGGCGATAACGAGCTGGTGATCCACGTCGTAATGCATAAGCATTTTATAGTATGTTCATCTTACCGGCAATGCAACTGCATGGCGCGGGCCCATAGGCCAAGCGGGAAGGGCGCATGCTTTAAAGAGAGGAGGGGGAGCATTGGGCAATTTTGATGGGACTGAGAAGGGTGGGGGGGTGAGAAACCTATATCATTCCTTGCACCAGGGCTGCTTGTCTTAGCAACAATGCTTTAAACAGAAGTAACCTGAAGCAGAGCTGATCGCAAATGTGAATCTGTATGAAGCTGCATCCGAAAGCTCTGAAATGTACTTCACTCGGGTGTAAATTTAATTGGGAATTCTGCCGGTAGAACCTCATCTCTCATTTGACCAGACTGTCTATTGGGACCTTGGTGGGATGGGTGGAGGTAGTACTGGTAAGGTGAAAGACATTGGTGTGACCACCAAAACCAAGTCAAATCAATTGGCCACCCATCCACCACCCTTTATCCACCCACCCTTTATCTGCATGCAACTCAGCCTGAGTGGACCTCGAATAACAAAAGTTGCTCGATCCACAGCATTTCATTGGCAGCCAGTTGTCTGATTTGTCGCGGTTCATGGTACTAAATGCCTGGCTTTTAAAAATTGTTTATTCTCCCGTAAAATTTCAGACCAAATTTTGTCGACGGTTTTTTGCAAGTGCTTACTTTGTCAGGAAATAAAATTAATTGCTAGTTGTCGTGACGTGTACTATTTAACTTTGAAACTATGAATGATCTGTATAAATGTTTATCAGAATTATTTGGAAATAAATTAATTATATAGTCTGGATTGTTTTTTGACTTTAATTGTAACGGCTGTGGAAATCTAGCGCAGGTGGTTTGTGTGCAGCATCTGAAGTGACAAGCAGTTGACATGATCCCACAGAAACGTCTTCGACCACAATCATAGCCCTAATTGAATAAACAATGTTTTTGTTGCTCATTTCCGTGATGTTGACATGCCGTTCCCTCCGCAGCTCTGTGCAGCGCTTTGTGACCTTCGGGTAAAAAGCACTCTGCAAATGCTATTCGAATAAAATAATACACTTTTGTAATGTGTTCAAACTCCACACCTGGTCGTGGAGTAAACATAAAAGGAAAACGCAAAGAGGCGGGGGAGGGGTAAGGCAGCAATGCAGCCCATAATATAGCCAATTAATAATATGTTTTTATGCGTGGGAGGAAACCGGAAAACCCAAAGGAAACCCATGGAGAACAGGGGGAAGACCACAAACGTCACACAGAAAGGTGCCCGAGGCAGGAATCGAACCACCTCAGGCAGAACTTTCTTTGAGGTGCAGGTGTTACCACTGCACCACCCTGCCACCCAATTGCAGAGGTTCAAGGTTCAAGCCCAGCACCAAGTCAGGTTAATACTGTGGGTGTATCAACTATAAAATGTGCCATCTGTTTCACAGAGGTAGGGGTACAAATACCAGGAGGATCTCGCTGATCGCTGGGGTTGCAATACTGGAAACCGCTTTGGATAAATCTGCAAAAGCAAATCCCAAAACATGAAAGATGCATTGTGTGGGGTTTTCCTGTACTCGAAAACGACTCGGCCACGTGCTGGTGTCAAAATGTGTCTATTGTGGTGTTTGGGATCTTACACCTGCATAATCGCCAGATACGGTAAAACCTGTTGTAATCTTATATGTACACAGTTATGCTGCCCAACAATGACTCGTACAGCATAATACATGTCAACGAGATTTTAAAGACTACAGGCAACATTTATTAATATAGGCAGTGTGCACTTTTGATTTGAGCTATACATTTTTTTTTTTACAAATTCATAGAAAGCTTTTTTGAGAAAAACCCAAGCATACGTTGGGGCTGGCGTTTCTTACAAATGTCAAACATGCATAAAACCTCCCTTATTAAGCAGCCGGTGCGTTAACGTTAGTGGCAGGACGAAATGTGTTTTAAATAATTTTAAAATGCAGATCTCTACACCATGGCACGGCAACTTTCTCCATTTACAAAAAGTAAAAATCAAGCTTATAAATATGCAAATTAAAACACCAAAATAGGCTTGCTTAAAACCAGATTAGTCAAGTGTTAGAGATACCAACTTAAGTGGTTATTTCAATAAATCAAACGAAGTGATTAAAAAATAAACCTTTCCACGGTTATCCTGCTTGGCTCCCCAACATGTGCGCGGGTCCACGTGCCATGCGTCGTTCGATACCCCATGTCCGGCGTTCTGCCCCACACGCTGAGAAGAACCTTCACGAATGCACTCGAGACACTGAAGGAGCCCTAGGCAGGTGGCAGCAAACCGTCGGACATCGTGCTGAAAGAATGGCACGTGCCATCATCAAAAACCACAAAGAAGAGCCAAGTGATTGTTTTCCTCTATCGATTGTCCGACAAGAAGCCTTTCCCCACTGGTCGTAACCTTGTGGTGGAGGGAATGTGTGTTCCAAAGTACCCCAGAGCTGTCACTTGGGAGTCCAGCACTTCTGGTAGTCTCCTTTGGTGAGCAGGTCTGGGGGAAGGTGCCAGACAATAATAATTGCACTTCTAGACTGCTTTTCACCCCATCTGAAAAGCCTCCAACTACAGGAGGTTGGCATCATAAAGGACAACTGGCCGTAAAATTCTCCTCGAATACTCTTATGGTGTCAAGCCTTACGCCATGACAGGCTAGGCGTGTAGGAGGGGTCATCCGGGGTGACAAGGAGTTCGGTAAGGGCGACCGGGGTTGCACCAATTCCCCTCCTCCAGGGTTGCACCATCCCCCCCCCCCTCAAGAGCGTAAACATCACGTGGTCTAAAAGAGGTGGGAACATAGAGTGGCCGTGGGAAGCTCGGATTGGCTAAGGACGTGGTGTGATCTGAAGAGATATAAGAAGCTGATGTGTGGAAGAGCAAGAGAGTCTGGGGTATGGGAGATTGACAGGGACCGACGTTAGAGAACGTAGTCAGGACGAGTTGTTACCACGTGAAGCGCGGGGAGGCTAATGTGTGGTGTCGCCCTGTCGTTGTGGTGTTCCTGTAGTGTTCGTTGTTAATAAACAGCATGAAAAGCAGAGGGTCTCCTCTCGTCGCTGGAGCGGATGCTGGTGTGTACGGTGTCAGTGGTGGTGGGGAGCGATGGGTGAAGCAGGCCCACTGGGCGGAGACCCAGAGGCTGACCCAGGACATGCTGGAGGGATTACATCCTTCGGCTGGCCTGGGAATGCCTGGGAATCCCCCAGGAGGAGCTGGGATCTATTGCTAAGGGATGTCTGGTCCACTCTCCGTGGACTGCTGACACCGCGACCCTCACCACGACAAGCGATTTGGAAAATGGAAGGATGGACCACGACGATGGGACAGATGTCGCTCGGAGAAACAAGAGGCCTTCGCCATGCAACATCGGTCAGCTCCGCTACACGCCACACTTTCAACGCTTACTTAAATAACATAGCGATAATAAATTAAGGTAAAAAAAGATATCACAAAAGAAAAAGAAAATACTGTCAGAATGATAACTGCATCAGTCTCCTTGGTGGTGCAGCATTAATTTCTTGTTAACATGAAAGTATGTCAGTGAAGCGGGTAAGTTTGACCATTTGACTGTGCCACCGTGGAACGCCATAGAAACAGTGCACTGAGAACCGGGATCTACAAGTTAGTACCTTGCAAAGACTCAGGGCATTGATCTGGGCAATTGGCGACATACTAACAGAAAACGGTGACTTCGATTTTAGCAACGTCACTACAAACTGGGCATCGACAGCGAAAAGACGTTTAAGAAGCATGTGACGAGTGTGGTGGCCGGGGAATGCGAGTGGATGAATATCCGCAAGCCGCATGCACTGCCAGCGGTCCTGTCCGGGGTAGGTGAAGGCCCTGCCAGTCTCCGCCAGAACGTGAAGAAAAGCACACAGCGTTGTCCAACGAGGAGGAGTAAGTAAGTTACAACATCTCTACCAACCGGCGGTCACTCTGCAAGGCAAAAGCTGCAGATGAAGCTAAGAGTTCGAATTGGATAGTGACCTGTTCATTGAAGCCTACTGCAAGGTTTGCTCCGAAGAACTCATCTCGGAGTCACAGCGAGTGGCCCACTATCAGAGCCATAAGTATGCAAATAAACATATATTCAATGAACCCAAAAGACGGTGGGGGCCAGTGCCAAAGATGATGCGAGCAGAAGTGCCTGGTGGTATTGAGGATTCCAAAGAAGTGGACCGCATGAAGGCGTGTACCCTTAGCAGTATTGTCTTCAATTCAGCCGTAGTGGCTCACTCACATTACCAAGGCAAGACGGATGCCACGAAACTGAAGCTGATGTTGGGCAGAGAAGATGCCACTGGGCACTCTGCGTCCAACTGGGCTCTGTGCAGCGCTTTGTAACCCTCGGGTGAAAGGTGCTCGATAAATGTAATTATTATTATTTTTCTATGCTTAAGCTGATGAAGAGGGCGGGGGTGGGGGGTGAGTAGGTCCAGGACAGGTGGAAATGTCACCACCGATCTTAGCCGTGGCTAGGAATACAACTCCGGCGCATTGGGTTCATTGCGTAGCTCACGAATCGCCGACCCATTGCTAACTCTTCCCCAATAATTCCTGCACACGGTAAACAAATTACGCAACAAGAAATTAGCCCAACATTCCAAAAATAGGACCTTTCCTCAAAGTCCTGGGACTTAGTTGAGACAATTGTTAACATATTGGAGATACAATTATCATTTCTAAATGCCCCACTGATTTATAATGCCCTTCACTGACGTCTCAATGATTGAATCCTGAAAGCGATGGCTTTTCAGTGTGTTAGGGGCACGCCGGGGCCACAGGTCAAACAGTCACCTGTACCAAAGCCAAACATTAACTCAACAACTCACACGAGGTCTCGATCACTCCAGCGACTGTGCCTCAACTGTGCCTACACGCGCGTTTATAACGCGTCTTCTTCCACCGCTGGTGGAAGGCCTCTCGCACACCGTGCCGGTTGTTCGATCATACTTCACCACACTAGCCAAGACGGGGAGGGAGAGGGGCGGTGTTATGAGCATAGAGTATTACAATTTAGCTCGTGCCGCGCAAATTCCATGCCCAGTCGTGGACGGTTTGTCATGTGAAAAACGTGTCCGTTGTAGAGCATGCGAGCAAACGCACCACGCAAGTGTGGACGCAAGGAAATGTAAATGACCTCGGGGGTAGTTCTGTGACATATTTTTACCCGAGACTGCTTCTCTGCTACGGCGCGATGACGCCGCTTTCCGAGACGGCTCCGAACGCTTGTTTCCTTCATCCCGCGTCGAAGGACGACGGCAAACAATAAGAGAGTGTTAAATAAATTAAAGAAGTTAAAATAAACATTACGAGCTGTGCGATTGAAGCCTGCTTGTCGTCGTTTGCACATACACGTGTGCCTGCATTAACTGATCAGAACCGTGTAATCATTTAACTAAATTCCACCGATCGCTGGCGCCGCTGGCACCGTGCCAGCTCAGACTTCAGTGACGGCCCCGGCTGAAAAGAAGCTGATCGGCTGAAAAGAAGCTGATCGGTCGAGCCTCCCTGGGCGCCAGTGTCCGATGTTCCCTGCGCACATAAAAGCACGTGGCGCGTTTAACATTTATAACAGCAGCAATAATAACAATTTAAACTAGAACCGCGAGGCGCCACACAATACCCTCTCATTCTATTGAGAGCAAGAGGGTGCATCTAAAAGCACGAGGGACCACAGAGAAGAGCAGCCAGGTGGGTCAGCTAACGGACCCATTTCACAGCTCCATCTCCAGAGCAGATGTCCTCAACACATTTCCTCCCACGTAACGATTAACAACATTTTCACCCTAATAACGGATTAAATCGACGTGGGTTTTTTTTTTATGCTCGACGTATGATAATTACTCTTAATGATGGCTGCTCTTTCAGGATAACCGCAGCCAATACTTGTTCCTCTCTCTCTTCGATGCTGGGTGAAACGGCACGAATGAGAGAGCAGTCATGCCCGCCACGGCTATCCCGAATTAGCAGCAACTAAGAGCAATTCTCATAAATCATCTGTCACGAGGCCGCCCATCCCCTGCACTCACCTGCGCCGATACGGCCGCACGCAGAATCACTTCACCGCCCCCAGTGACCCGACTTGTGCTGGCTTGCTAGCGCCGGTCGGCCCTGAGGTCAGGCCGCTGGCCCGGCGTGCGCTGCACGTGATGAGGTTCGGCCTGGGCTTGGCGAAGCGCGTCCTCCTGGCCGGCGGTGCCGCTCCAGGCACGTCATTCTTTTCCGTGGCGCCGGCGCTCGCGACCAGTGGCGGTCGCGCCAAATCGGGCTGTCCGTCGTCGGCCGCGGCTTTGGTTAGATCAGACGGTGCCGTCAACACGGTTGCTTTGTCCAGTTCGGCAACCGCCGCTCCTTGTTCGCTGGCGCTATAGCCCAACTTGGGTGTCTGGAGGTCGTCGGAGGTGCTAGCAAATTCACTCGATGGGACATCGGGAGTTTCTAGGGGGCTCAGCGAGATCTCCACAGAGTGTTTTTTCGCCGGGGCGCCGTCGGCTATATCGGAGCAGGGCCGCTTTGACCGCGGTGCTGTGCCTGCATCGCCTGTGCACACGGTTGCTGCCGGTTGCACCAGATCGGTCTGATCATCGTCGTCAACTGCAGCCCCAGAGCCGACCACATCTGCTGTCACTGACGATGGTCTTTGGGTCATCACCACAGCGTCCGCATCCCCCTGCTCCTTCTCCTCCTCAATGGAGTCACGGCCTAACTCAAGGGTCAGGAGGTCGTCGCTGGTCTCACTCGGAGCCTCTGTTGACAAGGCATCCGAAGCTTCCAACGGGCTCAACGTGACATCAACGGCGCTCCGCTCGGCCGTGGAGCTGTCCACGCCGAGGTCTGGGGGGCTGAACAACTCGGTGCTCGGCGCGGCCCTTTGCGCTGCCCACAAGTGAGCGAGTTCCGCCTCCTCCCATTCGTGCAGTGGGTTGTTGTTCTGCAAGCTGCGTGCGGTAACAACAACGAACCGTGGCCGTTACGGGAGGACAAACTCAACCAGCGCGCCACGGGTATCACAGCGATCAACAGATGGCACCGTCGGCTTTTACTGAGGTCACTGGCTGGGCCCATGACCCATATTTAAGTTAAAAAATATAAAATAATCCTCACTTTAATTTGAAGGCTTTCGCAACCAATATTATCGATGAAATTAATTTTTTGGGCCAGCTTACATAAAAAGTAGTGTCGTTTAACCCTCCACCACCCGGCACGGCAAATCAGTAAGGTTTGTTACGTGAACAGAACATGCCAATTTCTTCACTACCTCAGCACACCGGTGTGTGGGATAGCAAATCCACAGTGTTTAACAAAGAGATACGACGTTTCGCTGATAGTGGTAATCAGCATCATCAGGTACCCGCACCAAAACTGGACGAGCAGCTCGAATAATTTCATAGAAAATTATCCCTAGTTTAAAAGTCAGAGAATGTCGCTTTGAACAGGTCTCGCAGAAATGATGCAGACTCGTACAGCTGCTCTTGATGACGCAACGCAACAACAACGAACGCAAAAAGCCGCCATCACCTTTCCACATCCGCCGATGTTTCCGCGGAGGTTCGCTGGTCGTCCTGTTCATCCGCCGCCGGGGCGAGCGAGAGGTGGGGAACTTCCGGCACCGCCACCGCCGCGGCATCGCCACCGTCCCCGGACAGCGGGAACGCCGTGCCGGCGTCCTCGTCCTCGCACACCACGAAGCAAAGCATTGTGGGAGTGCCGTCCCCTCCACGGCCCTCCTGCGAGGACCCGTAGGCGTCCGGTATGCTGCTGAAGCCTGCCTGCTCCATCACCTCATACACGAATGCTTCTGCAATTGCCAGCGGCGCGCGGGAAAAGAACAGAGTTTATATCAGTCAAGAAATTCCGTGATCAAGGATGAGAGATTTTTGGACAGACATAGACGTCAAATCTGCTCCTTCTTGTGTGATTCATCACAATATAAATGTAATGGAGCATGTGTACATATGCCTGCACTGTGGGGAAGCGGTGGCTCAGTGGCTAGCACGCTGTGCTAAGAATCCGGTAACCCAAGTTTCACATCCGCTCACCGCCAACACCAGTGATGAGTTTCTGGACCAGTCCTGGTACTCCCCTAGGTCTCCTGAGCCTCAAATATGTAGCTAGTGTAGTGTGTAAAACATTGCCACTATGGAGACAAAGGTGGCCTGACATGGAGCTGATCATCCACCTCCTTGTGTGCAGTGTCTACCTTCAGAGGTGCTTGCTAACGACACTTGATCCTACAGTCTTAATGCTAAACGGGGGATCTTTATCTACAATGACGGTACCGGGTTCTAATTTTCATAAGCGCAAATTTTATCTGCACCGCACAAATGCTTTAACAAGTTATTTCAATGTTATTTTTCATCCGTTGATCTTCTGAAAATTCAGAGAGCCAGCAGCATTAGTCCCAAAATGACATCGTGAATAAATCCACGTCACGCCAGCAGAAAACGTCATCAACAAAAGAAGCACGCGTATCTTCGTTTAATACGTGCATTACCTGCTATGGCGTACAGTTCAGAGCGTGGTCACCAATAACGGAATGGAACAAGAACTGACAAGTGTGCGCACAAGTACATAGAGGTGCAGCGCTTGCAACCACACTAAGTAACAAAAAAGAAGGAGCTTTTGGATTAGGGAACACGTACAGGTGATTGACATCGTCCAAACTGCTAAGAAAAGTGAGTGGGCTTCAGCAAGACGCGTCACAGCTGGGAGGGTGACGATGATCGATGGTTAAGAATAATCGCGGGACGGCAGACACGGAATTGGGACAAGTCCGAGAGGACGTCCGGTGAGGAGATGGAGCTATGAGATCAGCTCGTGCGCAGGAGTGAGGACAGCTATTACACTGCGGCTTCACGAGGAATGGCGGCGTCCTGAGGGTGACGGTAATCGAAAAAAAAACTATTTCGTTTTAGGAAACATTTTATTTCAGTAGCCGTTGAAAGCAGTACGGAGTTACCATGATCAGCGTGGCCGATTTAAGCGCTCGACATTATACTGAGCACACACCATGGCAACAGTTGTAGATCGTCGGTGCAAAGCAAAACTCACCATTAACCTGCATGTGCTCCTCGTCCGTCTGGAAAATAAAAACAAAGCAAAAAGGGCAATGATGTTGTCTGGACGAGAAGATCTGCGCATCTATTCAGCACTGAATTCACAAGTAAAATTAGAGCTGGTATTTACGAATAACTTTAGTGCTAGCTTTTGTCTTGTGTTTTTGGGAAGCCATTTTTCAAGACAAGTCCTGATAGCAGCACGACGTTATCACAAAGTTTGGTTCATAACGGAAAAACTTAACACGAGTTGTCATGGCCCCACGTCACGAACAGACGGATTACGGACAAAACGGAGGCATTAACGAATCCCAACGGCAGGGGGAACGATCCCTCCGGGGTGGGCGCGAGGACTCACGATTACGACGCCGCAGTTCTGCTCGACAGGCAGCCGGCACTCGTCGCTGTCTGGATCAACAGACTCCTCAACCACCTCCTCCAGCTCTTCGTCGGCGACTACCATCTCCTCCACACACGTCACCACCATGGCCTCCAGCATGGCGTCAGCTTCCGACAGCTCCACCTGCTGTCGAGGTGGTTGGCGTGCGCAGAGAGACGAGGACGACTCTTCAACACACGCGAGCTGCCGTGCGCTCGGCGTCGCGGACCACCTTGACGCGGCGTCTTGCGATGCGGGGTTCGCGCGATATTGAGTCACGAATAATGATGGTCGTCATTGTGATCTTTATAATAATTATCGTCATCGTTATCACCATGCCGTCATCAATAAATTCATCTTGAACCTATTCATTAAACTTATGTACAAATGCTGTGGGCAGCGCGGTGGCGCAGTGAGCAGCGCTGCTACCTCACAGCAAGAAGCACCCGGGGTTCGATTCCCGGCTCGAGTGTCTTTTGTGTGGAGTTTGCGTGTTGTCTCCCCGTGTCCGCGTACGTTTTCGCTGAGTACTCGGGTATCCCCCCACCGTCTAAAGATATATTGCTACTTAGGTTACTTGTCCTGCTGAGTAAATTTCCCCCATTGCCCTGCGATGTACTGGTATCATATCCTGGGTATAGCCCAGCAATGTCCCCTCTCTCTGCCAGGATGGGCTACACGCCCCCACCCCCCACGAACCTGTATAGGATTAAGCGGTATTGAAAAGGACAATGATGATGATAACTGCTGTTAGATTTGTGCCATGAATTATGTATCTCCAATGCAATGTTCAGAAAATGTCTGCGATAAACTTTGGCCAGAGGGTCTCGCGTATTGTATCGACACTCTTTACCCAAAAGATGAATTCTCCATAATTCGCCATGTGCGCTATAGCGGCGCCCGCAAACCCCCCCGTACCTCCTCCATGTGTTCCGTCAGTGGCTTTGGCTCGGGCGAGCGCAGGCAGACCGGCACGAACGCCGGCGCGCAGCTCAAGTGTTCGGGCCTCACGGGATTCAGCGGCGCCGCCGCTGCCGCAGAGTTGCCGGCGCGGCGGTGGCGCTCACCGGCGCCGTGCGCCACCCCGTCCTCTTCCTCCTCGGGTGGGGCAATGGCGCGCAGGGTCACCAGGCCTCCTCGGCCACGAGTGGCCAGCACGGGCGCCGTGTCCTGTCGAGAACAGGCATCGATGTGACTGGAAGTGTGTGTCTACGTCTGCTTGTGTAAGAGCGTACAGAGCGGTGGCGCAGTGGTTACTGTACCGCACTTCGAATCCGGTGACCCGAGTGCGTACTTTCGTTGTGCACGCGAAACTGTGTGATTGACGTCGTGTAGTGTGTGCGACCCAGAAGATATTGCAGTGACAACCGAAACTCTCATTCAGCCCAAAGGTATCCACCCCGTATCCAATGGGATAGCCATAACCGCCACAACTGCCTCCACCGCCAGCACCATCACCACCACCACTGGCACCACCAACACCACCACCCCCTCACCGTCGCGTCCCTGCGGGGAGGTCTCGTCGGCAGCCTTCGTCCGCGCGAGCCAGGTTTCGGCCTGGGCCTCTGGGCCGCGTGGGTCGTAGGTGCCGCGTGAGGATCAGCCTCGCGCCGCCGCGGACGCTTAGCCGCCCCTTCTTTGGGCACGTCGCCACCGCCAGCGCCCGTTGAGACGTTGCTGTAAAACGCCGTGGGCTTGGGCCTGCGGCCGGACCTGTGCACAGGCGAGCGAACCGGTGCTCGCGTCACCGCGCAACTTCATGCGTTGCCAATTCTATCCTAAATGCGCTGCTATTGACACACCGTGTCTAACCACGACAACAGCTGCCGTTTACCACTCTGTGGTGTCGACAACACCACGGCACTTGTGCCAGGCCAGGCGTACCCTGACACCACGTTAAATGTTGAAGGGTCGCTGATGGGAGGTTATGGGACAGATCCAGATGCCAGGGCTGACTCAGATGACTGGTTATACACACACAAGTACTTTTAAACGGCCATTATCCAGATTGAAACGGGCTGGCGCCTGGACACTGAGCCAGCTGGCTGCCTACTACATATTTCACCTCATCTGAATTCTTCGTGTTTTTTTTTATCGACCATGGCCGCTCTCCAGAACTCACCTCGTCGGGTGACTCAACATTCTCTCTTTGACAAGCTCAAAATCTTCTTCATCGTTCACGTCGTCTTCGCCATTAGCATCTCCACTATCGCCATGCTGACGTTCGGCCGATTCCGGCATGAGATCGGGGGACGGCGCCGGTGATGCGACGCCCGTGGCCTCGCCCTCACCCGCGCCCGCCACGTAGCCACGAGCGACCTCGCAACCCAGCGACAGCAGCAGCTCAGCCTCCTCCAGGCCACTGGGTGCGGGAGGCACTGGCAGTAGCACCGGTGGCGGCTCGACAACCGGAGAACTTTCACCGGTCTCTTGAGTCACTGTTCTGGTGCGCGTTTCGGTGACGGTTCCGGTTTGGACTTCGGTTCCGGTTCCGATCTCGGCGGCGTCCGCCATGCCTGCCGCCCTCTCCATCCCGCCGTGTGCAGTTGTTCTCATTTGGTCTTCTACGGCCGCTCCGGCTCCGCTCTCGCCACCACTCTCGCTCCAGCATTCGGCGTCGCTGTCCACGTCGCTCCTGCGTCGATGCATCCCTGTCGAAAAACAGGGCATAACAACAATGAAAACGACGAGAATTAAATGTGCTACGGTATTCCAAAGCCTCTAAACCACGGACAGAGGGGACTTCACCGCGCCGCCATGACGGCAGCGGGCCATCAAGGACCGGCGCTTGTGGTGATGAAGGCAGGAGCGATGGCGGTGCAGCAGCTCGCTTACTCTTTGGCCGATACTTGCGCCGTCCCCTGCCCTTCGAGTCCGGCGCCCGATTGAGCACCTCCGCCTTCTGCCGCTCAAACTCCTCCAGCAGAGTCTCGAAACAGGACACGTCCAGCGGCAGCTTGTTGCCTGGTAACGCGGAGGAGATGATTACCGATCGTGATCCACACGCTGTTACATGAAGGATTCCCCACAGATGTTGTGAAATTCCCTTCCCAGGGGCATCTGGGAGGAGCCAGACCATGGCTCTGCAGAAGGCGACAACCGCAAATATGTGAACTCCACCTCTTCTGTCTGTGTGGGATAGAATATTGCCCCTTGAACTTCTAGATTTTCTCTGGGTTTTCTCCCACACAAACAATTATCAATTGGCTGAAAGCAAATTAATATAAGGAGGGCTGCAGAGCTCGGTCAATTATTGGAGCAGGCTCACCAGTGACCGCTGTCTCCTGAATGACTGCGGTTTTGTCCTCCAAGTCAATGCCCTCTCTCTGAGCTACGAGCGCGTACGGAGCAGCACGTTACAAGCCGACATTTGCCTTATCCTGCCGACGATACCTAGAAAGACTGAAAATGGTTCAGCATTAAGTAATTCCTTCAGCAAATGCCGATGGTTAATATTACGTAGAACTCCGCTTATATTGCATTGCCCGTGACATTCAGAACAAACAAATCGGGACAAAGTTAGCCGTTAATCAGGGACTTACGGAAAGCCTGGTCGATCTTGCGAGGGTTGCACCGCTCCTCGCGCTTGAACTTGTTCTGCCAAACGAGAGAACGTCCGGCGAGTCGTGCGGTTGCGGAGTCACACACACACAAAAGACCAACATCCCCTGATTAGCCGTTAACAGGCTGCAGGAGGCATCGCTGCCGCTCTTCGCGTAGGCAAGCGAGCCTGGCGTCACCTTGATGTCCACGCGTGAGCGGTTAGGGAACAGCTGCCCGATCATGGAGAAGTCCATGCCAACCATGCTGATCGCCAGGAAAAACAGCTCGGTCTCTGCGCACACCCGCGCACATAACAACGTCACCAGTGGCGGAAGATGCACGTGACACCACGCCTTCCTACATGCGCATGTGCCTGCGAGCGCGCAGTCGTCTGTGGCTTCTAAGTGCACCTAGCCTGGGACAATCGTCGTGGTGACGTCACCGCCACTTAATGGCAAACGGCGGTTGTTGGAGCCGTGCGTTTGTGTGGCTACGTCGGCGCGTGTCTGCGTGTGGGCGTGCGCGCGCCCCCATTACCCAGGAGCCCCCATTGCTTGGCGTGGTAGCTCTTGCGGAAGCTCGAGTAGGTGGTGTGGGATCCGTACTCGTGGATGGGGTCGCAGTCCGACACGGGCGGTAGCCCCTCCGTGCGCGACACCTCCACCATCAGGCTGCGGCATCACAAACAAAACAAAGATCCCCCATATAGCCTCTGACAGACCGATGGGACAAGTGCTGCTGGCGAGCAGCTCTGAAGGCCGATACGGCGCACAAGCGGTTGAGTAGCTGTGGCGACGTTTACACACCACAACAGGTACTCATTTGAGGCCCAGTCAACCTGGGAGAGGTCCAGGACCATTTCGAGTTATCGGAACCATAATTGGTCGCAAGCAGGAATCAGAATCGAGGGGTTTAATTTGTAGCACAGCACGTTAAACGCTGCACTACCACTCCCCAGACACATTCACATCCTTCATTAAGTCCTGCTCAACACCAGCACATGCCCATGCTGCTTGCATTACAGTGGTAGGTAGTTTGTCTCAACGGACAGGGTCACAAAACTGAAAGACAGATCGCTGCCCCAGTGCAATGATCAAGTCAAGTACTGGAGCACAGTTAGAGACAGCGCATGTTCAAACAGGCACGAGGTCTTGTTTATTGTTGCGTAAAATTTGTGGTCGTTACAGGATGAGGTAGAGATGTGCTTTTAGAGGCAATGCTTAAGTGTGTGCGTGTGCATGGACGGTGAATGAGTGGGTTAACGAGTGGGTGAGCGAATTAACGGATGTGCAGATGTACTGGCAAGTCAGCTAGCTGTTGTGCAGGTACGTGGGCGAGCTGGCTCGTAAAGACAAAGTGCGTGAGTAGATGCGATAAGAAGTGGACGTGGAAATGCGGAGAGTGGATGAACAATCGTGTTAATGGGCCAGCGGGCAAGTAAGAAACTAAGTTAAAACTAGCAGGCGAATGAGCAGGAGAGTAGATGAGCAGAGAAGCGTGCGAGTGGATAAGCTGTCGGTCGAACTGGAGGGTAAGCAATCGTGCGAAAGCGGGTGACAAGTCAATGTGGCAGTGGGCGAGCGAACGACTGGACGAGGGGCCGGGCAGGTGAGCGGATGAGCCAGCGTGAAAACACAGTAGTGGCAAAGCGGTGGGCGCACATATGGATTTGTGGACTGTGCTCCCCCACCTGTCCTCGTTGAGCACGATGGAACCGTCCTCGGCCACCCTGACCTGGGGCACGAGTAGCGACTGCGCGTCATCCGCGGGGCTCAGCGACGGCGCCGCCACCGCCAGAGGGACGTCCACAGGCGAGGTGCTAACCGCTGAGACAGACGAGGTAGACACGGTCGAGGCAGGGGCCGCAGCAGGGTTATTGGGTGGCGGTGTAGGATCGGCGGCCGCGGGGCTCAGGGGAGGAGCCGCATTGTCCAAACAATCGGGCAGTGGCACAAGTGGGGAGGTGGGGACGTCGGGAAGAATTGGCTCGAGGGGATCGCCGTTGGCGACAGTGCCCTGAGCCACCGACCGCTCGCCCTTGGAGTACTTGTCAAAGTGCTTTTCCGGGAGCAACTTTCCATCCTCTGACTTGAGACGGCTGAGAGAGCAGTGGAGTGGGGGGGGGGTAGTGAGCGGGGAGGGGGCTTGGGTTAAACCTGGACTTCAAACTTTGGGCTAAATGCTTTTGTGGTGGCTTCCCTCACTTTTGGAGCAATAATGTCATGAGCTCGAAGCTGCAGTCCCTACTATCGTTAACTTAGATCCCATTCAGTATGAACATTTTGGCCGTGCTACATTTGCAAAGATTGATTGGTCTCCATGAAGGGTTGTGTAGGCTCCCTCCCTTCATTGTGATTAAAAAGCTAAATATTTTTCCATGCTAATGTTGCATGTCTTTGTCTAATATTATGATATTGTGCTGTGCAATCGCGCATACAGATTACTTCATAATTATCGTTGTAGTTTCAACTTTGTACAAAATAGTGTTGTGCGTTTGTTTACTTGTGCAATTTTAAGTGGAACAGTTTACTTTAATGATTACGGTTAGAGTTTCATTTATGCAGATTGTTGCTGAAAGTTTACCCCTTAAGTTTTATTCATTGTTACATTGGTCATGTCATACCTTTATTGTGGCTCAGGAATCCTATATCTAGAGCTTGCAAGCTCACTGGGTACTTTCTGCTGTGATAAACATCTGTCGATATACATCTATTTAACCTCAAAGAAACCCTCACTTAGTACACCACATCCAGTATACATCCTCTGGCTACAGCTGTGGCTTCAACCAACCACATGCAGCATATTCCATGATTCGGATATATCTGGTATGGCGGCACGGTGAGTAGCATTACTGCCTTACAGCAAGAAAGACCTGTGTTCTTCGATTCCCGCCACGGGTGCCATTATGTATGGAGTTTGTACGTTCTACCCTTGTGCAAGCGCTTATCTTTGAGAAGCGGTGCTTACAGCATGGGATTGTTGCGCGGGACCCAGTACAGCAGGTCCTTCATGGTCATCTGGGAGCGATCGGGTGCCGACTGGTGCTGTTCCCACGTGCGCCATGCCAGCTTGCGGGCAGCCTGCACCGCCACACGAGACAGAGCCATGCCCCCGTGCAGACCTAATCGACTTTCAGGACAAGTGCTCTTAGCGAGGAACTATGAAGGCTGGCATGCAACACAACAGGATGGGTGGCCAGCACAAACCTCAGTCGCATTTGTCTCCCTAGTGGTAATGTTTACCCATCGCGTCAGGAATTCACACACACACACACACACCAACAGAATAGTCCCAGGAGTTACCGGTAAAGCAAACAGTACAAAACGACTCTTGTTTATCTCCAGCCACACATATTTTAAGTTGGCCTGCTAAGAGAGTTTGGTGTATGTTAATCGAACCAAAATATCTAATCATCACAGCCAGAATTTCGCCAAATTAACTGCAAAACAAAATGTAATGGATATCTTAAGTTATTCTTCACCAGTCTATACATAATTATTTACACTCGTGTATATGAGTCTATGGGTTAATATGCGAATCTATGGGCTTTATTAGAAGGTCTCGGTCCTTGACTCCTGTTTATAAAGACGGCACCTTTTTAGCCTCGGTCTTCTCAGCCAACTCTCGAGCCGTCTTTTGCACCGTACGCGACGACTTCTTAAAGTTCGGCCTCGGTTGAGTCCTGCCAGCGTTGGCCCCACTCCCACCACGAACGACACCACCGGCGGTCCCAGACTGTGCCGAGCCACCCCGCGCGGCCACCACCGCTGTCCCGGAGTCGTCGTCGTCATTATCGACGTCAGCGCCCACCAGTGTGGCCTTCACCGACAATGCCGGCGTTTTCAGCAGACTTTTTTTCAGCGACGCCAGGAGCTTCTTGGAAATCTCGCTCCTGCTCGGTTCCGCCGGCTTGCTGGGCAAAGCCGCGGAGCTGCGAGTAGCTCCGTAAAGCTCTGCCGATTGCACCACCGGTAGAGTTTTGAAGTCAGTGATAGCAGTTGGGATACACTTCGTTGTTCTGCTCGTCGGTTCCAGAGTGCTCACTCCAAGCTGTGCCACAGGCACCAGGCCAACAGTCTCACCATCTGTCACACAACGGTCAGGCATCTGTGGTAGTTTCTCTAATACCTCCTGTGCTTGGTCCACCCCCACTGCCTGCACCACATCCGCACCTGAAGGGCCAACTGATGAACTTGGCGTCTTGCTGGCAGGCAGTTTGACAGGCGCTGCCAGTGACGTCTTACTAGCTGGGGACCCCACCAGGTCACATGGCCCATCAACGATAGCTCCGGTCGTGCGCTTGCTAGCGGTCCCGGAAACGGGAGGCGGTGCGGTCTGCGTTTTTTTGACGGGCCCGCCTGCAATGAGACCTTGAGCGGCTGCCCGGCCACGCGGGATGATCGGAACTGTGGACAGGCGCTTCCGGCGAGAAGCGGGCAGCTTTGCGGCAGCGCCCGGCCTTGGGGGGGCGACATCGGCTGCGGTGGTGGCATTGGCGCTGTCAAAATAAACGCATGCGATCCATGGTTAGTGTATTGTAATGGTTACCATCATTATCATCGGTTACTGTCTATCCACGGTGAAAAGAAAGCCCACACAGGCTGTGAAACGATGCACTTAGTTCCTGCAGCTGAGCTGAAATTATCACTCCATCTCCATAAAAGATAAATGTTTATTATTATGGTAGTTAAGTACCAATTGAGGGCTACACGGTGGCCCAGTGGGTAGCGCTGTCGCCTCACAACAAGAAGCGCCCAGGTTCGAATCTCGGCTCGGGTGCCTTTCTGTGTGAAATTTGCATGTTCTCTCCCCTTATCCGCGTGAGTTTTTGCCGGGCACTCCGGTTTCCTCCCACAGTCCAAAAAACATGCTGCTGCATAGGTTAATTGGCTTGCAGACTAAATTGCCCACAGTGCCCGATGATTGACTGGCGTCCCATAGTGGGTATATCTCTGCCTTGCGCCCTGTGTCTGCCGGGATAGGCTCCGGCTCACCGTGACCCTGTACAAGACTAAGCAGTTTTCTGACAATGAATGAAAAAAAGTACCCATTGAGCTTGCAAGCTCTAGATGTGGGATTCCTGTGATACAACAATCTTCCAAAATGACCAATGTAACAACGAATAAAATTAAAGGGCAGAAAAACTCAGGGCAACAATCTGTAAAAAAATATATATAACCGTAATCATAAAAGTAATGTGTAACACTTAAGATTGTACAAATAAGCAAACTCACAACACAAACTTAAGAAAAGATGAAACCCCAACCATTATAATGAAATAAACAGTAGCACTCAAGATTGCACTGCACAATAAACTAATACTAGACAAAGAAGTTAAACAGTGCAACGTTGACAAGGGGAAAAAAATAAAGTTTTAATGGTTCGTTGGTGTTAACCACTGGCCATCATCCCTTCTCGCTGTGACATGTTCTACCCAGCACACTCTGTTCTCTGATCCATGCATTTCTCATTGGTCCCTCAACGTAATTCAAAACATACAGCTGACCATGGACCGTAACTTTATCACGGTGGAGGGGTTTGTGTGTTCCAATGAACATGACAGCTATATCACCTGGAGTCGAGCACTCCTGGTAGGGTCTCCTTTGGTTCACAGGTTTGGAGGGAGAATCCAAGCAAATAGCGATCCGAAGACCCTCCGTCAAAAGAAAGTTGATGTCAAGAAGGATATCCGGCCGTACAATGCTGCTCCAATTCCTCCTCTAACATTAGGGGGGTGGGGGGCAACTACCCAACCTAGGGCAACCTGGATAGTTGGCTGTTAAACCAGCAACAGCTGACCACGCTTCTTTGCACATCTTTTAGAGTTCGTTTTTCTACACAAACACAAAAACAGATGCACTGCTGTACATTATTAATTGTCCACGGAGCTGAATATGTGATGTAGGAGATTAGTTCTGGCTCTCTTTGATCAGTTGTTACTTAATTATCTCTCGACGTTAAACTGCCTCTAAGAACATTTAACTTTACAAAGCCTTTCATGTTTGACTTAAACAGGGAATGAACATCCTTATATTTGAACAAACCCATGAGCACTATGATTGCTGAGCATTACAGGCACCTTTAAGCGGTATATGGGCCACCCACCACCTTCACATATTTCCGTAGACCAACATGTTTTTTACATATGGTTCAATAATCCACGATGTCCAACGCAGCATTATTGGGGTTGGAGGGCTTCAGTTGGCAGTGAATTCACAAAAGCCAAATATTGTTTGCATTATTACCCAGGGATGCACTGGCTGAATCTTCAAGGCATTTTGCTGGAGCACTGCTTTGGGATGATTGACCAATTCCATTATGTAATGACTTTAAAACAACAATAACGATTAAAAGCCATACTACGTGCAGGGCAACACTCAACACATTCGTACAGGTTGACGTGGACCACAACCTTGTAATAATATTTACATTGCTAAAGCGCTTTTCACCCGAGGGTCACTAAGCGCTGCATCAAAACCCATGAATTGCAAGGGTCTCCTAAAACATCTTCAAAAAACTACTGCGTCAAGTGCCGTCAGCCAACACCTAAGACCGGCAAACGAGCAGGTGGTGTGGCCAGCACCACGCCACGGCCGCCTTTGTTTCAGCAGCGCGGGCGGTTATACAATACACACTTTTGATATCGGAGACGACCAGGACGTGATCCAGGACCGATTCAGTCGACCCACACTCACGTACCTGGCGTCGTGGCGTGCAGCAGTCGGCAATATTGTGACCTCTTCGAAGGAACCGGCTGTTGGAAACCCCGAACTGGAGTCGGCACCCAGGTGCATGAGCTCGTCTGCTACTGTGGCGTGCTGCTGCCAGTGTGCAGCAGTGAAGGCAGCAGGAGCAGCGACAGTGTGAGCGGATAGCGGAGAGGACTGTGTGGCAAGGTTCGATAAAGCTGAAGCAGCAAGGTCTGGAGAAGCAGCAGCAGCAGTCGCAAGACGAGGAGGTACAGAAACAGCAGCATGGCTGGAAGGTGCGGCGGCAGTGGAATGAGTGAGTGGGTGAGCAGTACAGGCAAAACCACCTGCAGCAGTATGAACAGATGTATCAGGCGTTGTAACTACATCAGCAGCCGCAGCTTTATCTGCAGAAGCAACGAGATCGGCTGCGAGAGGGATAGGACTATCAGAACCAACAGCGGATTCAACAATATCAGACGGCGCATTTGCTGCAGCAGAAGCAACAGCTTCCGCAGCAGAAGCAACCAAAGAAGCAGTAGAAGAAACAGAAGCCGCCGTCGCCGCAGCGGCAGTAGATTCCTCCAGTAGCCTGGGTTCGGAGTCGGTCTCAGCAGCCCGCCTCGGTGTCCGTGAGGTCCCTCGAGATGTGGAGGCCGATGTCGTCTCGGGAGCTTCCCCGGCTCCCTGGGCTCCCTGCCCCCCGCGGTCCTCGACCCCGGCCCGGCCCGTGCCGGGCCGCACATTGGGCTTCACGCTGATTCTGGCGCGGCGAAGCATGGCCAATGCTGCTGGGCCGTGTGTGAACGCGTGGATGGTTGTGTCCCGAGTGTGCGAATGTCTGTGAGAGAGGATGCGTCGAGTCTGTGAGTGAACAAACGCGTCGGTGTCCCGAGTGTTACTCAAGTCTACCAGTGTTGTATGTTTGTGTCGTTACGTCCGTAGGTATAGTGTGTACAATATTATTTTAATGTATCTGCGTATTGTATACGATTGACTTGATATTTAAGTGTTTATGTCTGTGTATATATGCGTATACATGAGGTCGGCAGCTGAAGGTTGGAGCGCCCAACGACCCCCAGGCGCGGTCCCCCCGAGGCTTGCCGGCTTCACATGGCCGCGGCCAGGCGGTTCAGGAAAGTGGTAAGGCTCCGTCGAGGCCTACCCGTTTCAACAACCACAACATCGTGAACAACTCCAGCACGGATCTTCTCCGAGACGGGACGCCCGTGACCGGCTCAGATCGACAAAGCAAAGACTAATGAGCGCTAGTCGATCTTACTAATTACGTGATAACTGTGAATCTAACGAAACCGCTGCACCCGCGTGCGATGCGCAGCAGCCTTACGTGGGCCGCGCGCGCGCGCCTCTCAGCGCTGGGCCCCCTCTGCCAATAGCGAATCAGTAGCGGAGCTGCGTCAATGAATCACCATTGGCCTTGAAAATAAAATCAATTAAATGTGTGGAATATTGTAAATTATACTGTCAGTCTGTTTGTATTTAATTACTCAGCAGGCCAATTAGTCTCGGCAGCAGCGTGTCTTTGGACGGTGGAAGGAAACCGAAGTACCCGCGGTGTGGGGTTTCGTAATTGGCCTGCTGAGTAATATGCCCAGTGCACTACGATGTACTGGCGTCACATCAGGGATATAGTCCCGCCTTGCGCCCTATATATGCCGGGATAGGCTCCGGCCCCCTGTGACCCTGTACAGGATTTATGTTGAGTACTGTGAACTGAAACTTGATGCCACGCGTGTTGCAGGTGAATATTTCGTCCGGCTGCGTAAAGGGAGAGGACGGATTCATCCCAAACATCCCGATGGTTTTCACCGATGTGCCATTTGAGTTCAAGTGGTTGCAGTTTCCCGTATGACTGGCGTTGCGGTGTCCATCAAAAAATCACTCAGTCGCTCGCTCGCTCGCATTGATTTGAGAAAGCACCGTTTGACTTATGGCCAGTTACATGTAGCTACATCAAGAGGTGGCTATGTAAAAAAAAAACATTTCCTCTTGCCGATCAATGCTCAAAAGACGAAAAAAACATTGTCTAGAGTAAAGCTTTAAAATACGTGTTTTGTTGTGAACCACCATACTCAATTGAAATACTAAACCGTACATTCTTCATTCATTCATTACCAATACCCGCTTAATCCTGTACAGGGTCGTAGGGTGGCAGAGCCTATCTCGGCCGACAGAGGACGCGCAAGGCGGGGGAATACCCAGGATGCGACGCCAGTACATCGCAGAGCACATTGTTTGGGACAATTTACTTAGCAAGCCAATTAATCTCGGAAGCAGCATGTCTTTGGACGGTGGGAGGAAATCGAACTATCTGGCAAAAACCCACGCGAGTACGGGGAAAGCGAACCCGTAAACTGCAGAGGCACCCAAGCCTCTCCAAAGCGCTACTGCGCCACCCTAATTATGTAACACTTAAAGAGCTGTATTGTATATTTTATATATATATACTGCTCTACTGGGCAATGTCGAGTCTTTTTGCAAGTCTTCCATAAATGCAATTAATCAACTCTGCCGCTTCCACCAACGCAGGAGGCCCTTAGCAGGGACAGCAGTCAGCGAGCGCGATAAAACTATTCATAAATTAATTTGCAGGTCGAAAATATTCCTGCCCCTGCAATTAGTGCGGCCAAGATGTTTGCAGTGGCGCATAATACGTGTGTGCTTATTGTATAGAACAGTGCTTATTGTATACAACAGTGCTTATTGTACAGAGCTCCGCAGGCTGTATGGAATAAAGTGGTGGGCCGTGTTCATCCAGTTAGCTGTAGGTCCTCACAGCCGTTCTTCATATGAAGAACGGGGAATCAATCGATGAGAGGGAGAAACACTCGAAAAGCACTTTTATTAGTCACAGCAGCGTCGGCTAGCATCACCATTGAGAAGGTCTCTCGTTAAGTCACGCATCGGGAGCAACATCCGTTATATATTGTTCAGCATTTGCTTTATGGCTCGATTTCAGTGGGTTGGCATACTCCGTTCCGGGTGATAGAGCTGCAGGCGCATCGTGTAGCGCGTAAAGTCCAAAGTTACAGATAGTTCAGAATGTCGAGTTGCTACCGTTAACTACTACTACTCTACTTGGGAGTTTCAGTTACTCGACGATTGAAACCCCGAGTGGCTTTATGGTCCCACCGACCCGAACCCACGCACCAAGCACTGACTGAAGCGTTAATGCATGTTAGGTAAACGGACACTCGATTAGAAACACGTGAAGGGTTAAAGTGCTCGAACAAAACTTGTGCAATTTATAAAGGGTGGCTTTTAGCCATAAAATGACTCGGCCCGTCGGATTGACATTCATCCCATTCTACCCCATGCTCGGATCACTGGACAAGGCAGCACCGTATAGCATCTATAACGACCACTAGTTCATCGGCACTAGGGAAGATGAGCTCTCGATTTGTTCGCTATACGGCCCAGAATTAACGAAACTATTATACGGACAGAGCTGCTCCGACCAGGATTCCCTACGTCCCACTCCACGAGACCCATCACGCTGAGCACATTATCGGTCAGATACGAATAAAGTTGCAACACACTGCACATCATTGCTACACACGGCTACACGCGGCACGCCGATTCAAGTTAATGTTCTACACACCACATCGGACAAATATGTGCACACATCAGCAGACGTGCACGACTGCTCTGGCTTGATGTTAATCAGCACTCTCTCCGCTACATGACAAAAATAAGACAAATATCTCCCCTAAAGCCTTTAAAAAACGGTTGGGACATATTATAAGGCTGATACAACTCACAATACAGCCGAGCATTACAACCAGCTATTTCTCTCTCTCTCCAGTGTTATTGTTTACACACATTACCAAATATTCAATTGAGGCAATCTTGTGTAGGGCCCAGAGAGTCCATACGTTCACCACCGATATTAGTCATGGGCCCATAATTCAAAACATAAACGTGCGCGCGCACACACACACAAGATCACACTGGACCTGTTTCGCAATCATCAGGCTGCTGTAGTGTGCAGCAACTCCATTAGCATTTGAAACGGTTAAGGCGGGCGGTGCCTCGAGGACTGGAATCTGGGAAACGCTGTCTGTTTGCCCAGTGCAACGCAACGTACACCCGGGGTGAAGGCGGGTAAAAGGGAACCCTTGATCTGCGAAAAGTTACACATCGCGAAACACAAGCATGCGGTTATTGCCATTTAGCGATTGCGTACAGCGCTGGCACTTACACAGGACTGGCAAAAAGGCACAAGCACACGCAGTTTTCATGAGCCACAATTACATTAAGGCGGTTGTGATGGCGTGGCTTGAGACTGCATTAAATATATAGGCCTTCAATTAAGAAGGAAACTTTTCCCCACCCAGCCAGCCCCTGCCCACAATGGCTCCCGTTTCACTTTTTCATCACGTTTTTTAAATCACAATTTAAAAAAGCTAAGTTCGTAATTGGCTAAGACAGCCAGATATTCGGGTTTTAGCAATCTTTCCTGCTCTACCGCAGCAGTGCCAGACAACAGCAGTGGACCTCTCACACAAGTCGTAAGGTTAGGGTGGCCTGTGCTGCCCGACACACCGACATCTGCACATTGTCATGCCCGAGATACCAGACCGCAGGACACACACGAGGGAAGTGAAGATAAGTGACAATCTGCAGTTTCGGTGGACTGCGCTGCTTCATCCGCCGTGCAGCCCAGATGCAGGACCCTTGCATCCACATCGGTTTAGCCCCTTTGACGGGCGGCAGATGTGGACAGCGTTTGGAAAGTGGTGCTGCTGTCCATGCACGGGGACGCTGTTCGGCAACAGGTATGCAGTGCGATTTTGTGATGAACGCCAGTACCTGGCTCCACTTGACCGCAATCGCAGAGGGAAATATTGACTCTGCTCAGAAGCAGCACAACGACTCAAGACAGTGTTAAGACTAAATATCGAAGATTTCACATCAGCGTGATAAACGAGCATGAAAACTAAATACATTCATGAAAAAACAATCGGAGACATTTACTCTTTAGCAAATACGTTGTACGCAACATCAGGCCTTGACGGAGCTGGGCTCACAGCGCAGCATGCTAACCCACACGAGAGCTCCCCACGCACGCACAGCTGATTGTGCTTGCGTACATTGACACATGCGTGTATGAGTTTAGACACCGCACTAAGCATTGTGTTAAACGCGCGTACCGACCGGCACATGACGCTAGTCCTGGACCATAGCAGCAGCGGAACCGTTTTCCCGTTTCGTTTTCACGCGTGTAAAGTTTTACCTTTAGCTTATTATTGCTATTGCGCTCTTTAATTAGTGGTCGTTTGCATGCGCATTTTCATGACGTCAGAATTATCATCGCGGTTACTAATATTATTAGGCAGCAGCAGTAGTAGACATTGGTTTAGGCCCAGGCTGGCAGAGGTTACAACCCTATGGTGAGCCACATGACAGCACCTCAAGTACAGAACTTTCCTTAACCGCCACCGAATCATTTATCACTAACTGTTGACCTAGCAAAGCCTCAACGAGTCTCCGGACTCAATTTCAGGAGGGTTCTGCCAGATTTTTGCTATCGCAATAGAGTACTTATTATCACAACTGAGTACATGCTTTAGATATGAGCTCAGGGAATTTTGTACTTTAGTTGTTTTGTCCCACTGATCCAGGGGCGGCTCCTTTTGGTGGGCGCACCAGGGTCTCTGGGATTGTCCGTGCGGATTGTCAAGCGGGAGGTAATCGTGGCACTAGGAAGGAGAGGTCACGAACTCCGGTTGCGTTTCCGTGACCACTGCAAAGTACGGCCAAGCCGTCACACGGCATTCCGAGAACATTGCCGGCACGATTCGTGTATTGCTGATTAATAATGAATACAATTTATAACACGTCGCGCACACTAATTCAATTTCGAAGATGCGAGGAAACAGCAAAGGGGCAGAGAGGGGGAAGGTAGCTATGCAGTTAGCCGATGCCAACAATTTCTAGACACTGCCTCCTGTATGATACGATGCTGTCGGCCAATTCATTAACGAGTGTCTTTTAGTTGTTGGAGGAAATCGACACAGAACAGGGGGAAATCACACAAACTCCACACAGAAAGGTGCCCGAGGTGGTGATTGAACTGCCTCGGGCAGGACTTTCTGTGAGGTGCCATGTTACCGCTGCACCACTCTACGATAATGAAGAGTCGCTTGGATTTGTGGGCTCGACCCCTCGATGTCGCTCCGCTCACCCTCCCTCCGTTCCGTTGCCAGATGAAAGTGGCTGCGATGTAAGAAGTTTTAATGACAACCAACGAGTTTTTGGGTTTGGTTAACCCGAGCAAACGTCTACTTTTTTTACATTTCATTTCCTTTATTTTCTCTGAAGTTGACTGGAACAAAAGACCCGGTTGGTCGCACGCGGCTTTATTCTGCATCGGCCCTCGTAACGTCGCGAGGAGTTACTGAAGGTGGCCTCTCTCAAAGTTTTGCAGCTTCCTCGGTAGAGGAGCCCACGTGGTTCCATGAAGGCTGCTTTTTACATGGCCCCGTGAGAATCTAGGTTTGGCCCGCCAGCAAGGTAGCCTTCTTCGTGCAGTGGTCGTGAGAACAGGACACAAGACGTGTTGCGTTGTAGTGCATACCCTGTTAGACGTAAGTTTGGGTTCAGCGATGGCTTGGCACCTGTACGCTAAAAGCACGCGATGTGACGTTTGCACAGCTCAGTGTGTCTATGCCAGCGACGCTCCAGAGTCTGCGCGAAACTACGGGACGCGGTCGCCGTGTGTTTCGCGCGTGGGGCGAGCAGGCCGGCTCTTGGCGGTGGAATTGCGTTTCTCACGCAGCCTTGTGCTCACAAAGAGGCAACAAGATGAGAGCGCAGACCGTTGCCGTAAAGACAGGCATCTTGCCGCAGCTGTGTGTAAAGATGGCCGGTCACATGACCTACTTTCAACCGATTGGCTGAAAACATGGGCGGTTTAAGAAAGGAAAGCCTGCCGTGCTGCACCACGTGCTCTTGTATCTCCTCTTTCATCTGACAATAAAGTTAATTAACAACATTTTTTAAAGATTGTGGGTTGTCTCCAAGGGTGAAAATTGTTTACATTCAGTGTACCTCCATGACAGGGCAGCGAAACACTCGCTTACCACTTATTAACACCCACCCTTTGACAGGAAAATATTCTCTACACTAGGCTGATGTTTCAGGTAAAGGCCCGAATTCAGAGCACGTTCTTTGTTCGACCAAGTGTGGCAAAAATCCGAAATAAATAAATAAATCGCAATACACCGGTGTCACTCACCCAAGCCCCAGGCGGAGACCCATAGACTCAAACTGTGATCCATACACAGAGACCAACTAAGACAACTAAAAAGAGAGACCCAGAGACTGATATGAAAACCAATAGACTCACATGGTGATCCAGAGACAGAGAACTATAGTCTCACAGATACATTTTCACGACAAACGCAAGACCCATCTCTGACATCAGACACCGTTAACCGCCCGCCGTCCCAATACTGACTTCGCGGGTCCCTCCCTCTTGCCGCTGCCACTACCGTAACTCGTGGCTCCTCCGGCGGGATTATTGGCGTAGCCCCCACCGTCGGCAACTTCCAGCTCCAGCCCGCCTGCGCCGGCAAACCCGAAGAGGGGGAACACGGGTCCGGAGCAGTCGACGGACATCTCACACAGCTGCGTCATGCCACCGCCGGCGCCGCCACCATCGGCGTCGTAGAACGCCACCATGCCGGCGACGTGGTCAAGGCAGACGCCGAGCCGAGCCGGCAGCGCCGTGACCCGTGGGTTCCGCCCGGAGCCCACGTTCCGCCGCGGAGTCCCCGGCGTCGATTTTGTGGCCGAAGCGGAGCGAGCGAGAGGTTTGGTGGATCGCTGCGAGCGGGCGGAGGAAGTGCGCACCGGCTGCTGGGAGGTCGGGGACGAAGATGACAGCGGCGTTGCCCGGATCGTGCCTTTGGAGGGAGAGGAGGGGGGCTGCGCAGGCAGCTTGGCCCAGCTGGGGGCCACCACCTGGCCCATCCCCACCGAGACAAAGGCCCAGGGTGGTGCCCCCGAAGGGGTAGCAGGAGTCTCCGGCTTTTCCCTGTGGGCGGCGACCACGCGGGGACAGCGGTAAAAATCAGTGTGACTGTGCAGCGGTAACATCTGCGCCTCACTGAGAGACGGTCCTTTCTGACGTGATTCGATTTCTGCCTCGGGCATCTTTCCTGTGTAGAGTTTGCATGTTCTCCCCCTTGTCCGACATGGGTTTCCTTCTGGGTTCTCTGGTTTCCTCCCACAAGTCATAATCAATTGGACAATAACATCATAATATGTCTGATGCAGTGTCTGGTAAATGTTGGCACCACCTGGACAAAATGAACTCGCAAACTCGACACATAAAGCACCCGAGCCAGGAATCAAACCCAGGGCCTTCTTGCTGTGAAGCAACAGCGCTATTTGCCTGTGTCCCGGCAGACACAGGACATAAGGCAGGGATATACCCAAGAGAGGACGCCAGTCCATCACCGGGCACTGAGGGCAATTTAGTCTGCAAGCCAATTGACCTATGCAGCAGCATATCTTTGCACTGTAGGAGAAAAACGGAGTGCCATCATATTAAATATAATTTTGATAATCTTCACATTCATCATCATTATCGTTAATACATACATCATTATCGTTAATCATACTTCATCATACACCTGAGCAACATCGTCATCCTGTCACTGTCATCACCTTTATCTTCACCACTATCTATCATTGTCACGATGATCATGAATGTACTCTGCCCCACTCAGCGAAGCTTTCAACTTATGTGGGACGGCACAGCACACATGGCCCACGCGTGTTATATATAAGATAGGAAGTGCAATATACACACATGCACAGGTCTGGAGTCTAGCGCTCCTGCTAGGGTCTTCCTTGGTGAACAGGTCTGGGGGGAAGCTCTGGACAAACAACGATCAGAAGACCCTCTGACTAAAGGAGATCGGCGTCAGGAAGGACATCCGCACGTAATATTCTGCTCCAAAACCCCCACCAACAACCAGCCAACTAGGGTCAACCTGGACAGCAACATTAACATAAATCTGAATTGGGAACAGGATCGGGGGTCCTCCCGTAGGCAGTAGCGCCAGTTGTCAGCGTAGCGTCGCTCACCGAATGCCCTTTCCCCGCGCTGCCGCCACCGCGGTGTCCTTAACCCCGGAGCCGCCGGAGCCGCCTCTGCCACTGGCGGCACCGGCACGACACAGCCAACACCGCAGAGCCACGGGCGTGGCGACCCCAACGCGCACTAGGAAGCTGTACGGCCGCACACGCACCACCCAGAATTGGCGCCCACTGCTCACGGCTGCGTCCCCGGCGATGAACGACATCGGTGCCAAGGAGCCAACGTCATTGCCACCATCGATGCCGCCGTTGTCCCCGCCACCGCCACCGGGACTGCCACCGGTACCGCCACCGGTACCACCACCGGCGAGTCCCTCGGACGCAAGCAGCATGGACATCCCTATGACGCTGTCGACGCTGACGCGGTGCGGAGACAGGACGAGCCGCTCACGCTCATAGCCACAGTCGTCGTCCAGCAGGAAGCTGAACACTGCGACCGCGGGAGAGGGGGGCGAGAATTGCGTCAACGCTCGAATATTTCTGATCGATGGCTCAACGGATCACGTGCGTGTGCGTCGGAGCGGGTGTCTGCGTGCCTGGTGCTGGCGGCACCGCCATCATCAGCTCCGGACTGAACTCGCTTGCTCCGGCTGCGTTCACCGCCCGGACCCGGACTATCAGGTCAGTGCCGGACCGGACTTCCTTGAGCACGTGGCTCATGCCCCGGATCCCATCCACGCGGCTCCACCCCGTGTCGTCAAGGTCCGGATCCACGGAGTGGCGATCCGGGACGGGGGACGGGTGGTGCCGTTGAGGGGATCGGAACTCGAGTTGGAATTGATCGGCGCGCGCGGAAGCCTCGGAGAGAGACCAGCTCACCTGATGCACAATAAACATATGACAACAACATTATCACCAACTAAGACGACACAATGATCCGTGTTTGTTTCTGTATTCATTGAGCCAAACTGAGCCACGGAAATTGTTTGGCCATCGGGGAGTATGGGGCACTTTATTGCAAAGAATTTGATTGACACACTGGCATAATCCATTCATCATCATCATTATCAATACCTGTTTAATCCTGTACAGGGTCGCAGGGGGCCGGAACCTATCCCGGCAGACAGAGGGCACAAGGTGCAGCTATACCCAGCATGTGACGCCAATGCACCCCCCCTTTTTTGGGGGGGCAAGGCATCCGAGATGGTAATCAAACTCAAGACATCTCGCGCTTGTCCGCCGCCACCCTGTACAGAATTAACTCAGGACTGATGATAGATGTTCAGTTTTACAGCAGAAATTACCCGGCGAGCTTGCAAGCTCTAGATGTGGGAATTCCTGCGACAGCACTGACTCCAATCTCCAACACTGGCTCCTATCACTCACACTGGCTCACCTCTAACACTAGAGAATAATGTTCCTTATTACAGCAAATAGTACCTAGGGACCTTACAAGCTCTAGATGCGGAATTCCTGCAGCACAAAAAACGTCTGAACTGACCAGCGCAGCAATGCATAAAACCCCAGGGTAAATAAACTCACAGCAACAACCTGTGCATTAATTAAATGCTAACGATGATGAAGGCAGGGGGGGAGGGGAGGTCAGTAGTGGACGGGCGGGGGAGGTGAGGTGGCGAGGGGGTGGAGCTACGGAGCAGCAGCGGAGCTCACCCGAGCGTCGGCGTAAACGGCGCTGCGACTTGGATCCAGCACGGGCACCTCCGGGGCTGAAACGAAAACCGCGGTGAGTCACTGCCACCATTGCTGCTGCCAACCGCTCCGCCTCATCCGAGTCTCATGACTCTCTTCTCAGGAGGGTCTCGGCTACGCTCAGACATTCGGCTCGTTTTCATTTTGCGAATCGTTCCAAGCTTCGTGCGGAAGGACAGCCGGAGAGCACGGAGGAAAACCCAGTGCCGTGCTAGTAGTGGCAGGCGTAGCGGTGGCTGTGATGGTGATGGTGGTGGAGGTACCGGAAGCGGCGATCGTGGCTGTGAAGGTGGTGCTAGTGGTGGTTGTGCCGGTGGTGGAAGCGGTATTGGTGGCGGTGGTGGTGGTAACGATGGCTGTGAAGGTGGTGGAGGCGGTTGTGGAGGCGGTGGTGGAGGAGGTGGTGACTGGCGATGGAGGAGGAAAGACCTCACCCTTGAGAAAATCGAGGGAGCCCAGCAATGCTCGCTCGTGAGTGACGTCCACACTGAACTCGGAGAATGAGCCATCCACCACGTGCGGCTCGAACGCCTTGAAGCGCTCTGTGGCCTCCACGATCCTGCAGGACCACAAAGACAAAGATCCCCCTGCGTAGCCTTGACAGGCTTGTTGGGACAAGTGCTGTGCGCGAGTAGCGCCGCATAGGCCGGTATGGCGCACACGCAGCGCGGATGGTCGCCACCGCGCCCGGCCGCCTTTGTCGCTCAGTGCTGACTGTTTATAAACAGCAACAGTTGAGCAGGCCTGTGGGATGCCCGTGACCGGTCCAGGAGAACCGTGTCGTCGCAAAACCGCCGAAATGGTGGCAGCCCTGCAATAACCATTTCGCGCTTCTGCTACAGGGAGGGGCTTCCGCTAGAACCAGCGACCTCCGCTAAAACCAGCGGCTTCTGCTAGAACCAGGGCTCTCCGCGAGAAGTGGCAACCTCCGCTACAGCCAGCGACCTCTGCTAGAACCAGCAAGCTCCACAAGAGCCAGCAACCTCCACAAGAGCCATCGACCTCAGCTACAACCATCGATCTCCGCTAGAGCCAGGGGCCCCTGCTAGAGCGAGCGGCCTCCACGAGAGGCAGCGTGTGATGTGGCCACGCAGCCAGCACGGTCAACGCGCAGGTGGCACTCTTCCGCTCCTGCCGCGTTGCGCGCAAGCGAGCGGGCGGGCGGTGAGCGGCGGCCACCGTCGCCGTCCCCACCTGCTGTGAAGCAGCTTGGCAGCCTGCATGAAGCAGGAGGGGTTGGTCTCCTTGAGGACCTCGCGAGCGAGCCCCACGAGGCCCGAGCTCTGCAGGAGCTGTTGGCACTCGGTGTGCTGCGTGCGCAGCCGCCGCGCCACGTCGTCGCGTCCGCCCTCCAGGCGGCGCGACATGGACTCGCGGCGCACCCGCAGGGCCTCCTCCAGGCCACCGAGGGCCTCCGAGACGCCGCGGGAGGCCAGCTCGCCACCCGTCTGCTCGCGCCGACACGAGGATGGACAATATTATTCGTGCAGAGACGCCGCAATGACAACTCACTCAGACCGCTGCGCAGAGGCGAAAGAACGCCGGTACGGTCCAGTTAGGCCTAGCTGTAAAAAAATCAAAGTATTCGGTTGTGGGGGGGGTGTGCTCAATCACAGTGCTCAGTCACAGAACACCTGAGGTTGCCTCCAATGTAGGAGGCGAAATGTCAGGAAGGAGGAGGAGGAGCGTTCAGCACGCCTATCCTGAAACAATGGCTTTGGTAAACAATCAATAAGTTAAGTCACTTTCTCCCATGCCACTGTACCGCCCGGATGACTAAACAGTGATATGCCGATCGATAAACAAGCATCGCACCTCCGTCTGCTCAATGAGATTTTCGATGACTCCAATCTGCTCCTTCACCTGGTCCTCTTGGTTCAGCAGCAAGTTGATGCTCTTGGTCATCTTCTCCTGCCAGAAAGGACAAGGAGACAGGATAAACAGATGTGGCAAGAGGACGACAGGTAGGATTACAGGAGGTGTTGACAAGGAGGAGGATGGGAGATGCAACAGGATTGATGTTGAGTGGAACATGTGTTGCATGTTAGATGAAATATGGATCGGGCAGGCATCATTTGGCATGGTGGGCACCAACACCCAGAGCCTGCGGTGTGGCACTGCGCAAAGCGTGAGTAGAGGAGGTGATGCTAATGGACACAATCGCGACTACAGTGATGATGGGCTCCGTGTACAATGGGGCAGTCCAGATTCTTTCATCACTCCCGGTTGGCTGGTCGGGTCACATGACAACTCAATCAGCTGTCGGCTGTTCTCTTGGCACGGAGCTGATTGCATCATCACCATCTCGCGGTGCTCGTGAGAAACAAACCTGGCCGTATAGCCGAGTGACACGGACGATGTCGTCATCACGATCGGTCATCGTCTCGCGGGGCTAGCGGTGACAAGGTCACGGCCGTTGCGATGCCGGCCGTGACGACACCAACAACCGTGATGACAATCGCGCCGACGCCATTCACGACGACGATGCCAAGCGCGACGAAGGCGACGATCGGCGCGACGGAGGCGCTGTCGCGCACCTTGAGCGTCTTGTAGGCACTG
>JAZEWT010000033.1:1236870-1250379 GCA_036362905.1 Mordacia mordax | reverse complement strand
ACACAATCGAGCCATTTTGCTTTAATCATCTCAGCACATTCGGGCCAGCTGACAGCCTGGGTATGTCTGTGTGAAGGAGGAGTGAGTGTTTTGTGGGGGTCAACGGTAATTTGTTCATGCGAGGCTGGGTGAGTGTGTGTGTGTACGTCAGTGTGTGAGTGTAGGTGAGTATGTGTGTGTCAGTGTGTGAGGGTAAGTGGAGAAGCAGAAGCAGTCAATCACAACAACGAGCGGAGTGCCGGGCTACTAAAACGCAGTTGGCAGAGCAGGGAGTGCAGGAGGTGCATCTGCCGTTCATCTCAAGTCAGGCAACCTATAATGCCTGGATCTGTCCCGTGACTCCCTGTCGGCGAGTCTTTGGCACTTCATGTGGCCTCAAGGTGCACCTGGTATGGCACAAGCACCGTGGTGACATCACCGCCACTTATTGGCGAACGGCGGCTGTTATTGTTGACGGACCTGTGTGCCTCAGTATGTGTGTGTGTGTGCGGTGGCTCAGTGGTTAGCACGCTAGGCTACAAACTCGGCAACCCCAGTTCGAATCCCGTTCATGGCCAACACCATTGACGATTTTCTGAACAGGTCCTGGGGCCTCCCCTAGGTCGATTGAGCCTCAAATGAGTACCTACTTCAATGTGCAAATTTTGCCACGAGGAAGACAAAGGCGACCGGGTGCTGGTCACTTATCCCCTCGTGTGCCGTGTCGACCTTCATCGGTGCTCGCTAACAGCACTTGACCCGACAGTCTCTTAAGGTTATATGGGGGATCTTTGTCTTTGTGTGGGGAGCGGTGGCGCAGCGGTTAGCACGTTGCGCTACAAACCCGACGACCCGAGATCAATTCCCGCAAGACAGCCACCCATATCGTATTGCTACGGTGTCCAAATATCGTATTCAGGAGGGCGAGGGTGGACGAGCGTGTCGCTGGCCATCCACCCCCTCGTCTGCGTGCTGGCCGTTACAGGGGCTCACTAACCGCACTTGACCCCAGTTTGTTAAGACATTATGGGGGATCTGTATCTTTGTAAGGGGTGGGAGGAGTGCTGTAGTGATTCGCACGCTGCAGTTTGATTCCTGACCACGGCCAATTTCATTGCCAAGTGATGTGCGAACTGGTCTGGGGCATCCCCGAGATCAGGGCTTCTCAACTTTCTGCACCTCAAGGTGGACGAGCGTGTCGCCTTGCGGTACCTTTTGCACCTCAAGGCCCACTGGGGTCTGGTCTTCACGGACCACTCGGTGGCACTCGCGACCCCACTGATGGGTTAGGTATAGCAACGATGGACTCCAACGTTAAATCCTCCCATACACTCCAATGTTAAATCCTCCTATACACTCCAATGTTAAATCCTCCCATACACTCCAACGTTAAATCCTCCCATACACTTCAATGTTAAATCCTCCTATACACTCCAATGTTAAATCCTCCTATACACTCCAATGTTAAATCCTCCTATACACTCCAACGTTAAATCTTCCCATAGACTTCAATGTTAAATCCTCCCATACACTCCAACGTTAAATCCTCCCATACACTCCAACGTTAAATCCTCCCATACACTCCAACGTTAAATCCTCCCACAGACTCCAACGTTAAATCCTCCCATAGCCTCCAATGTTGAATCCTCCCATAGACTCCAATGTTGAATCCTCCCATAGACTCCAATGACTTGTTCTCTGCGGTTCCAACTCATCACTGTGAACTTTCAGCCACCCGGCCACAATAATACACACGATAAAATACATAATTCCCCCATATAGCATTAATAGACTGTAGAGTTAAGTGCCATTAGCGAGCACCTATGAAGCTTGATATCGTACACTAGGAAGTGGGTAACCAGCACCACACCCGGCTGCCTTTGTCTGCCGAGTGGCAATGTTTACACACTGCACTAGGTACTCATTTGAGGCTAAGTCGACCGAAGGGAAGGCCCAGGACCGGTTTACAAACTCGTCACTGGTGTTGGTGGCCGTAAGAGGGATTCAAACTCGGGTCGCCGGGTTTCTAGCCAAGCGCGTTAATCGCCGAACTACCGCAAAACACACATGCAATACATACACACGCAATAATTACTACACGCATGACGATCTGCAAAGAGGAAAAAGACAGACACCTGGAAAGTTGCAGCTGCAATACGTGAGTGAACATGCATGCCACCGACATGAACATTATGAGCCAACGTAACCCCAAAGAGCAAGGAAGTTTTGCATCAAGAACTCAGCAGGAGAGAAGAAGAGACAGCCTCCTCACACTTAATGCTGCCCCTTAACAAACCACACAGGCAGCAAGATACAGCCCTGGAACACTGGGTTGCGTTTGTGCCTCGAATGTGTTTCTCATTGCAGCAAGCGGTGTTATGATGACAACAGTAATGTGTCTGTATTGTTTTAAGAAACTATCCCCTTCCTACGACCGCGTGAATTTCTGTGGTTGTGGTGTACGGAACTTCGACGAGTTTGTGGGTTGCGGACATGTGCTCTTCAGCAAGATATATGACGTTTTGTGCCAAGAAACTAGTTCTGGAGCTCCCGGCACGAGGAGTGAAGCGTTAACTCATTGCACCGACCAACGTGCGATAAAAACCCAAAACTAATAGGAGAAAGGAGTCCTTAAAAAAAAGTTGCATCACCTACTCGCGCAACGTCTTGACATGCGGTCAAATTAAAATGTAACTTTTAGGGAAGAGGGGCCAGAGTACGGTACATGCTCTGCCATAAGTTCCATTTGCGATAAGATTTTCCTGAACTTTGGGTGAACGATAGTTTTGATATCAGGCGTTGGCAAACTGAGGATGATCATGACCCATCCAATATAGCGGCCATGCCACGTGGGCGTGTTCATGTTTTCCTGGCAAGCCATTGGCTGGAGACAGTGGAAGTGTCAACATACCCCTAGCAAAAGCTCTTACACAGGTTTCTTAAATATCTCCAGAACCTTTCGTCCCAACTTGGTTGGAGAAATTTGATTACCAATTAAAAATCAGCAAAATGTCGTATTTTATTGTAAATATTGTTAGTTTGCTCTCAAACGCACTGGTGTGCTGAGATAGTAAAGAACTGGCAAGTTCTGTTCACGTGACAGCAACCTTACTGATTGGCTGTGTCGGGTGGAGCAGAGTATATGACACTTATTTTTTACGTGACTCAACCCGAAAAGGGCTTTAATACGGAGAGTTAAGATATTCTCTGCCGTTAAGGTAAGACTTAATAATAATTCCTTTAGAAGGTCCCTGATCATGCAGTAACTATGCAACTCCAGAAACACGTCCTCAACAATAATCTCAATCCCAATCTGGATTCAGATTCAAGCATAGTACTGAAACTGCTCTGGACAAAATAGTTAATTACCTACCCATCGCTGATGGTGAAGACTTGCCAAGTATTTTTGTCCTCCTGGACCAGAGCGCAGCCTTTGATATCGTTTACCACCCTATCTTACTGGAGTGACTGGACGGTATAGGGGTCTCTGGCTGTGCCCTGCACTGGCTGAGCTTCTACCTCTCTGACCGGAAGCAGTTTGTGAGCCTCGTATTTTGTCTGGAGTTCCTCAGGGTTCCGTTCTTCAGAGTTCAGTCCTCGGCCAATTCCTATTCAGTATCCACATAAATCCACTTGACCATATCTTGCGCATCCTCAATCTCAGCTACCATTGCTATGCCGATGACATTCAAATCTATATCCACGCAAAGCCATCCATGATTGCGCACTCTCCTCAACACGACAACTTCGATCCTGCAATACGGGCTTGCTACATGTGCTCAGATCGCATTTCAATTCGATGGGTGACAAAGCCTTCTCGTGCGCTGTTTCCAGACTCTGGAATGCCCTTTCATTGGAAATTTGGTCATCTGAGTCCCTGGGCATCTTAAAATCCTGTCTCTAAACTCACTTGTTCCATAAGGCATTAAAGTCCTCTGGCGAGCACTGTTAATAATAATGTTGACGCTGCTCACTGGTATTGTGCTTGGAGATGGCCCACTGTTGACCTGCACCTTCTCAGAAACACTTATTCCTTCCTTCATTTGTTAAACATTTATATTTATCTGTTATTTTATGTCTCTCAATGATATAAAGCCATTGTTTTACTTTAAATTGATCTACTCTGATGTTACTTTAATTCGAAGGCTTTCGTGACCAATATTGCTGAGATAGTAAAGGAATTGGTGCGTCTTCTGTTCAACGTGACAACCCCTTGCTGATTGGCCGTGTCGGGTGGTGGAGGGTTAAACGACACTATTTTATAATTTATAATTTTCTACGTGACCTGACCCAAAAAATGTATTTCATTGATACACTGATGTTGTTGACATGCCATTCTCTCTACAGCTGTGTACAGCGCTTTGTGACACTCGGATGAAAAGCGCTCTAGAAGTGCAACTATTATTATTATTGTTGTATTGTGCCTATTATTATTTACCGGCCACGTAAAACCCGCTGCTACTTGAAGATGAGAAGTAAATCAACATGTGATCCCCTCCCTCGTGACGTTGAGCATCGCACTATGCTTGCAGCTAACATCGCTGAGTGTATGAGAAACACAATTCCAAACGGAATGTAAGCACAGCTTGAGATTGCGAAGCTTTTATAAGAAAAAAATTTCCCCCCTCAAACAAGGGAGTATAATAATGTCGTGCGGGTACGGTTTACCTGATTTCTTCGGGGTCAGTTTTCTCAGCACAACTGCTGTGGAAAAACCCGGCACAGTTTTAAGTAAAATGTAAAAACGGTGACACCACACCCAGTGGGTCAATTTCAGTTTAATGTGGGTCGACAGCCAGAACATATTTCCGTACCCAGCACACCACACAGTAAACCACTTGCTGTGGGTTGTCGCTACTCATTACATGTCTCCTACTCCGATATATCAGTGACCTGGAAAATATTTCCACACCAGGAACACCACATCAAGTGTACCTCTTTCTGTGGGGCTGTGCTTTCAAGCCACTACTCTCCTATTCCAGTCTACCAAAATTAAGATTGAGATGTCACCACGGTCCAAGCCAGCACTTCCTACCCATGCCAGTGCGAGCAGCTGCTGCACAGTCGACACGTGGCTTCCAAGATGTGCTGTCCCCGACAGCTCCCGCCACCCCTACGACCTCCCCCACCACCTCTCCCACCACCACAACGTAGTTTTCACATTTTGGCCTCATGTCCTGGTCCTAACCGTTGGAAGCCTCTCCAAACGAAATTGCTACATATTCGTTAAAGCATCAAGACACGGATCTCTGCTCAGAATTTATTGGCGTTCAAAAAATTATTATGTTTATAAAGCAGTGAACTGGGCGGGTACCCAGCAGGAAATGGATCCCTCGTGCTCACATGGAATCTGGACTCTCTGCGGATTGTAAATTTCGTGGCCCTAACGAAGAGCAGCTCGGCCGCTGTGAGCCCGTGGGGTCGCCGACGTTAAAATGCTGCGACAGGTGACGGATCGTTCACGGCGATTGTTACACATGTGAGGCATTTCCACCGGCTAATCTCTGCCGCTAAGTCCTCGGTTCATCGTGAGCACTGTACGGTGAGCGCGAAGGAAGGTGGCGGCTCTGAGGTTAAGCTGATCCAGTACGTCTACGCAATGCGTACAAAACGTTATGGACATTTTTGAGGAATCCTCCGCCGCCGCTGCTGCGTGCATGGATTAGTCCCATTAGAGTTGTGAAACATTGTTAATTCCACGAGCATGCATTTCTGACACCGGTAAACCAGGGTCAATTCCACTATTGGATGGAGATCCACTCCATACAAACCACGGCTATTGCCACCTCTCCCAATCGTGCAATGTAACAGTCTACCCAGCTCCTGCACCATGAACTGATTGAGAAGAACGTGCATTGATGTAGGTCTTCATGGCTCCATTTATGAAAACAGTTCTCAAGAGCTGCTCTTTCAGGAGAGCCATATAGAGCAACACTCGAGACGGCTATCCAAAAAGAGCAGCCTTCGCAAACGATTGTCAAGAATGAGACTGATTCTTTGCAAAGCGGATGTCTGTTGCGTTACCTTCACACTACTGAAATCCACCTCTGCATTAGAGACTCCACATCGCTGGCCTGTCCAGCTAATCGGTTACATTTAAGCTAGTCTGAGCATTTCCTCCACCAGAAGTTCCCACCACAGAATGCTGCCATCCCACAGCGCGAGACATTATTTTGCCGCAATCTTGGAAATACTCAGAACGTTTGTACGGTCTGTACCGCTTGCGCCGACTTGTTCGTGACATTAGGCCGAAGGCAACGCAATAAATAAATAGAGCGTTTTTATAACAAAAATAATAATAAAAATATTGGCAGCGTGCATATATTCCAAGAAGCGAGACAAGTTAGTCATACAAATAACCTGCAAATTATACGGTGATCATGAGAAGTAAAGTGGAATTTCAGCCAACCAATCGATCGATAAAATCATCGGATGTCTGCAATGCGCTGAGGTCCTACGACCATCCACCAAGTAAAAAATAATAAATAATATTTGCATTTCCAGAGTATTTTTCACCCAAGGGTCACAAAGCGCTGCACAGAGCTGTGGAAAGAACGGCATGTTAACGACATGAGTCTCGATCAATTAAGTAAAATAATCATAATAATTGCACTTCTACAGCGCTTTTCACCCGATGGTCACAAAGCACTACACAGAGCTGTGGAGAGAATGGCATGTCAACAACATCAGAACAGATCAATCAAGTAAAAAAATAACTATAAACCAATGAAGCAGTGTTCCGTACCGTACAGGATTACTTTTTACTTCTGCCCACGACCACTGAGTGGAAGGTAGAGTGAAAGGGTCTGTTGAATAATAATAATAAAGTGTGCGTACTGATGTAGGCTTTCATGGCTCGATGCATGATGATTGCTTCTAAAAGCTGCTTTCTCAGGAGAAAAGAGGAGCGATTGAGGCTGCTATCCCGAAAGAGCAGCTTCTGGAGGCACTCGTTAATAAAATTTATAGCGAGCAAAAATTCGGTGCCTGGTTCCAAGATGAGATGCGGATACGGAGACACGGAGCCAAGCTCAGTCAGAGGCAGCACAGTGAGATAGGTAGTGGTGTTTGACTGGTGTTTCGAAGATTGAGGTTGTGGTGGTCTGTCGAATCTGCAGGGGAGCTGCTCCAGGTTGTGAGTGTGGATCTGGAGAAGCGCCGCTCTGCGTTTTTTGTTTTGGAGCGAGGAATGCTGAATGTTGTAGGAGCTGCAGAGAATGCGTGAGCATGTTGAGGTGAGTGCTGCGAGTTGGTGAGTGGGTGAGAGTGGGTGGGTAAGTTGGTGTGGATGAATGCGTGAGCGAGTTACGGTGAGTGGTGTGAGTAGGTTGGCGAGGTATCGGTGGTGTCCTGAGTGAATAACTCAGTGGCAGAGTACTGCTGTTTATGCATGATTCGCTGTTGTCTCGGCAGCAAGTGTTGAGAGCGTGCGCAGCTGGTGCTGTGTGAGTGTTTGGAGAGGATATTAATGACTGCCCAAGTGAGGTTGCGTTTAATGCAGAGGAGTTTTTTTTATTGTTTTGTGAGTCCGTTTGTTATGTCCCTGCAGCAGTCAGGCCGACTATTGATTACTCAGCAAGCTAAGGAGTGCCGTTGTGGTTCAAAGAACGGAGCGCGTCTGCCAGTCAATGTAGGTGACGGAGCGGTGATGCAGATGCTTGACGTGCCAACATGTAGAGAATGTAAACCACTCTCATAACGCATTGCGGGCCTGACCGGACACGCACATGGGATCACACCCCTCGCAAAGAAATTCCGCTGCGAGTCCGTAAGTGGCGGCACGCTCATGTCGACGGCGTCGGCAGAACCGCTCGTGGTCCTGGGAGAGACAATCTAACCAAGCGGTGAAGTGTGGTCAAACTCCCGTGATGGACTTTGCTTGGGAAGAGGGGGCAGAGGTTAGAAAATCTAGTGACTAGTCCAGGATTCTGGCTTTTTCCCAGCAATGCTTCAGAAACGTGGACTGATTAGTAGGGTGAAGGGATAGATATAATGTAACGATTTTATACAGTAACGCCTTTCACCCTGAGGTCCTGAAGCACTGCAGCAAACTCCAGAGAGGTGAGGGGCCGCCATAGGGTAAGCAGCACCAACCTGCCAGACACTGCACCTTGTATATTATCATGGTATCATCCAAATAATTAATGAGAAAGCAGAGAGCCCGGAGGAAACACACGCAGAACAGGGGGAGGGAACACGCAAACTTTGCACAGAAAAAGCACCCAAGGCGGGAATCGGAATGCCTCGGGCAGGGCTTTCTTCCTGTCAGATGGTGTGGACCCTGCCAGTGTCAGAGACAGGAGCCAGTGTCAGAGACAGGAGCCAGTGTCAGAGACAGGAGCCAGTGTCAGAGACAGGAGCCAGTGTCAGAGATAGGAGCCAGTGTTAGAGGTGGGAATCGAACCACCTCGGGCAGGACCTCCATTGTGAGGAGGCACAAATGTTACTCTTTTGTAGGCTCACTTGATTGACACCGGCGTGGGCAGGCCTTCGATCCGCCAAGAGGGTCAGCAAAGAGCCGTACTTCTCAATGTCTGGCCGAGTGGCACCGCGCCAGGGAACCCGATGTGTGACATCAAGACTTCTTCACTTTCTCATCAAGCATCACCTTGATGCACCTTCATGGCGAATTATTATTTAATCAGATTTTAAGAAACCGATTAGCCTCCCGATTCCCGATGTAGGTTTACATAGCTCGTTGCACTGGAACCTGCTCTCCAAAGCTGTTCTCTCAGGATAACCATGTTGAGTGGAGGAGTTCTCGACGTGGCTATCCAAAAAAAAACGCTTCGGAAAGCATTCGTCACTCTTTCCTGATTATCAGTTTCATTACCAGACTAACCAGATGATACAAAAATACATGGATGTGAGTTTCAACAGCTCTATTTAGGAGAATTCCTTGTGAGAGCTGCTTTTCTGGGTCAGTCAGGAGAGGAGGAACGCTCGGCACAGCTCGCCTGAAAGAGCAGTTCTGAAGAGTAATTCTCAAAGTAATTATTTGATTGGTGTATAACGAGTCAGTGCATAGCTCCATCCAACTCACGACATTGTCACCAGGCGTGTTGAGATCGAGGAGGTCACTAGCGAACAGAGCTAATGGTTAGGAGTAAAACGATCATGATCATCGTCGTCATCTTTATTAATACCTGCTTAATCCTGTACAGGGTCGCGGGGAGCCGAAGCCTATCAGAGAGCGGGTGCAAGGCGGGGCTATACCCAGTATATGATGCCAGTACACAGCAGGACATTTTTTACCGAGGTCATTTACTCAGCAGGCCATTAACTTAGGCAGCAACGTGTTTTTGGATAGTGGGAGGAAACCGGAGAACCAGGGAAAGGCAACAATATGGGACATCATTTTTATTTCTAAGGGTACCTTTTTGCCAGTAAAAAAAGTAAACAATGGGGAAAGTTTTCACTAATTTCTGGCAATAATATAACTGTTGAGGTTTTAAAAGAGCGTCCATTTGGCATTATAACATTTGTATTATTTCCAGCGGTGGTAAAACATAATGTCCTCTGTTTAACATTGTACCGGCAAAAAGGTGTTCGTGGATTTAACAGCTTGACCAGAGCTACGAATTCATTGATATTTTGCTTTGTCCTGAGCGGATTGGTTTGTCACAACATTGGTGAGTAGGCTCGAAAGAAAGCCATCTCTGGTGTGGGCAAATCAGTGTCAAGGTTTCAAGGGCAACACGTACATTATCAAAGCATGTTCTTTGCATGTTTTGCCACATGCATGTGTGTTTTTTGCAAACTTCACACTCTGTGAACGATGTCTATTTGATAAAACCTTATTTCTTTTCTGCATAGTTTGTATTTGTACACAAGGCTATTCTCAAATTCATTGGGGAATAACAACATCTCACCCTCAGTCAGTCTTAAAGCTGGAAGGAACCGTTGAGTTACGTAGCGCTTTTTAACAGTTGTCCCTCTGTTCCCGACGGGAGGTGGGGGGTGGTGCATGGTGATGCCAAACACGGCACTCATTTCATTGACCCCGGAAATCTGACCGGGTCGAGTAAACGCACAGGCAGAATTCAAACTCGCGACCGCCACCGCCACCGCCGCCGCCGCCGCCGCCGCCGCCATAGCGAGCCGCTCTCTCCACTACTACGCGACCTCCTCCGATTCTGACTGGCGAGCCGGGCGCCAACTACCCAGTGAGAAACGGCCACCGCGGCTACAGAGGCGCAGTGCGCAGTGCGCCGTGCGCCGTAATGTTCGCGCAAGCGATCGTGACGTGGCCCGTACGGCTCACCGGCATGCAGCGCATTCTGCAGCCGCTCGACGCTGGGGATCCCCCCGCGAAGGCTGCGGCGGCGTGGGCTGAGCGCCGGCGACGCGTCGGGAGATGCCGGCTCGGTGCTGGCCTCCGGCGGGGCGCCGGAGAAGGAGCAGTCACGGCGCCACAGCAGCTCTTTGGCGCAGCGGTGGCACACGCTATGCTGGCACGGCAGGATGATGGGGTGAATGAAGAGCTCCTCACACGCCGGGCACAGGAGCTCGCGCTCGAGGTTCTTCATGGGAACCTGGGGAAGTCGTGGGAGGGGGAGAGGGGTGATGGAGATTGAGAGGCTCAAGAGCACTTTGGAGGAGATGTCGAGGGTGGTGTGGAGGCGTGGGGACATGGAGATGTGGAAAAGGGAGGACACGGAGGACATGCGGAGGAGATGTGCAGGAGGTGGTGGCTTAATGATATGAAGGTATGTAGCAACAAGGAGGAGACATTGAGAGGCAGTCACACAGTCGCAGTTTGGAGGCGTAGAAATGAGATTCCACGTAACACTTAGTCCACCTCTGCGAGATTACCCCAGCGATTAGCAGCAGCAACAGTGGCAGCCATACCAGAGACAAGCGTAGCAGAGCTGGGCACAGCAATGATATTTATGAGATCGTTTATAACATCGGTCGCTGTGTCAGCAAAGTTATAACAATACAATTTGTAATGCGCCGCACATATTCCACGCCTCATCATGGACGAGACACGGATGCGGAGGCGTAGCGAGGATACCCCAGAGGGAGGAGGGGGAACAAGTGAGTCTTGAGACGGGATTTAAAGACACCCAGGGACTCAGCTGACCGAATCTCCAATGGAAGGGGGCATTCCAGAGTCTGGCAGCAGTGCGCGAGAAAGGCTGCACCCATCGAATGGAGGTGGGATCTGGGCGCATGCAGCAAGCTAAGGTGCCCGTATTGGAGGATCGAAATTGTCGTGTTGAGGAGGGTGCAGATCTCATATCATCTCATTGTCAGAAACCGCATAGTCCTGTACAGGGTCGCGGTGATCCGGAGCCTATCCCGATAGACACAGGGCACAAGGCAGGGATATACTCACGATGGGACGCCAGTTCATCACCGGGCACTGCGGGCAATTTAGTCTACAATCCAATTAACCTATGCAGCAACATGTTTTTTGGACCGTAGGAGGAAACCGGAGTGCCCGTCTAAAACCCACGCGGACACGGGGAGAGAACTCGCAAACTCCACACAGAAAGCCACCCGAGCCGAGATTCGAACCCGGGACCTTCTTGCTCTGAGGCGACAGCGCTACCCGCTGGGCCACCGTGCAGTTCCACCCACCGTATATCCTCTCAACAGTGTTGAAATACTGTTAGTGCGCATCTATGTAGGCCGGTAATGTACACAAGTAGGTGAGTAATGTTTTGACACCGCACCAGGTACTTATTTGAGGCCGAGTCGACCAAGGGGAGGCCCGATCAGGTACAGAAAGTGGTAACCGGTGTCGGCTACAAAAGCAAGAATCGAACCAGGGTCGACTGGTTCGTAGTGCAGCGCGATTAATCACCTCCCCCCCCCCCACATATGAACAACTACACAGCCGCCATTCGACACTACGTGGCGGTAACGTCACCAGGTGTTGCAACCCCCATTCACCCAAACAACCACTCCTCACCCACAACCACACAGCAAAAAAAACGTATGGCAGCAACATAAGCTAATCGCACGCAGACATAACCGCTCAACAGCACGCAGCGCCACGTATGTTTGTGTAGTCTGTCACGGCTGAATGTATCATGATGACCTCTCACCAGAGCTGCTGTTTCTGGTGCGCTCAGTGTGACACGGCTATCTCGAAATAACAACTTTGCTGAGCACAATGTCATATCGTAAAGCCACCGAACTACTGATCAAGAACCCAGGGGGACCTTTAACCAGGATCCCAGAACCAGTTCACATAGACAAGGCCACAGCAGCAGTTACCAAGATCCAGGTATAACTGGAGATGTGAGAACAAATCAGGCATATATTTCACTACCGGCCTAATATTGTAAATAATAATATTTGCATATTCAAAGCGTCTTTCATCCGAGGGTCACAAAGGGGTGTGGGCAGGCCAGAGCCTATCCTGGCAGACACAGGGCGCAGAGCAAGGTTGTATCAAGGTTAGGGCGCTAGTCCATTAACAGGGCAGACGAAGCAATTTATCCAGCAGGTCAATTAATCCTGGCCGCAGCTTTTTTTTCGGACTGTGGGAGAAAAGCGGCGTTCCCAGAGAAAACACGCGCGGATACAGGGGGAGCGAGAACTCGCAAACTTAACACGGCAAGACAGCACCCGAGCCGGGAATCGAACCGTGGTTCTCGTTACTGTGAGGTGGCAAAGCTCCTCACTGCGCCACCGTGCCGCCACACCAACAAAACGTAAGGGGAAACAGAACCAGCGAGAAACGTCGGCAGTGAACGTGGAACAAACATTCGCCTAATGTTGGCCTAACCTTAGGCCAACTTTGGCCCAGGGGCTCCCAACCACATTGCCGTACGTTGGTCGGATATTGCGATGTTTGCCAGGCCCCCTCCTCCTCACCTGCATCTCCGACCGCTCGAGAAACAGCTCTTGCACGAGCGTCCCCAAATCCGCTCCGCTCTCGGAATCAAACTCATCTTCCTCCTCCTCCTCGGCGGCCGCCTCGGATCCCGCCATGGCAAGCAGGTCCTGCGGGTCTTGCCGGTTATGCAGGTCCAGCTGCTGAAGCAAATACAGTTAGCAAGCACCTATTATGGACACAGTCCTCCTGCTTGTGGATGACTTGCCGATTATGTTACTGTAGATCTTCCCTCAGCTGCCGCGCCGCTGTCGCTTCAGTTAACGATTGCGTTGCCTCTTCTCTTGGTGGCTGTGGTTCAGCTGTTTTACTGCTGTGCCTGCTGCAGCAATAGCTGTGACAGCAACAGCATCGCCCGTGCCTTAGAGAGCACAGCCGGCAGTGGCTCGACGACACAGGATGCTTTATAAATGGGCGCTGGCTGCTCCTGCTGCTGCTATATAAGGCGTGACCGCTGCGTACATGTGTCTGTGTGCGTGCGTGTGTCTGTGTGTGCGTGTGTCTGTGTGCGTGTGTCTGTGTGCGTGTGTCTGTGTGTGTGCGTGCGTGTGTCTGTGTGTGTGCGTGTCTGTGTGTGTGTGTCTGTGTGTGTGCGTGTGTGTGTCTGTGTCTATGTGTGTGCGTGCGTGTGTGTGTGTGCGTGTCTGTGTGCGTGCGTGTCTGTGTGCGTGCGTGTCTGT
>JAZEWT010000033.1:1213699-1228673 GCA_036362905.1 Mordacia mordax | reverse complement strand
GGAGGGTGGGAGGGTGAGGGGAGGGTGGGAGGGTGAGGGGAGGGGAGGGCAGGTAGGCGGATAAGTGAAGGACAGCGGATAAGCAGGTCGGTGGGCAAAAGTGAGAGCAGCGGGGCAGGTAAAGAGATGTGCACCCATGCAAAAGTTTAAGTAACCAGTGCTCAGACGCCAATAGCAGCACACCACAACTCACCACCATTATTAACACTACCAATGGCACCAACGACCATCACTACCACGTGTCACCACCACCACTATTTTTGCATATGTCACCAGCAAAACTTTTATCAGCAATAGTTAAACACGAAAAGCACCACAATGCATGACATAAGTTAGTAATGTTCAGGGTGGAATAAATGTTACTTTGTTGACCATAAACTGTTATAATGTATAGTTTTTAAGTGCCTTTCACCCAAAAGGGTTGTAAACATGAATATGATAAAATAAAATTGAATCTCATTCAAATCGTAATCTAAAGAAATGTTCAATAGTAAACAAAATGGTTACAACACACAAAATTCAATTGCACTCATTATCTTTAACAAAATTAGTATGGCATTAAAATTGTGCATTGCGGAGATTTCAATCTGGAAGGCCAGACATTTTCAACTTAACATCAAGCACACACAAAGACAAAGATCCCCTGCATAGCGTTACCAGACTATAGGGTCAAGTGCTGTTAGTCAACACCTATGAAGGCTGGCACGGCACACTAAGGGGTGGGTGGCTAGCACCATGCCCGGCTGTACAATCTTGAGCGCTACTGTTTTGTTCATGATGGTTGGGGTTTCATCTTTGTACAAGTTACTGTTGTAAGTTTAATTGTGCAATCTTATATGTTATGTTTACTTTTATGATGACGGCTAGTGTTTAATTTCTATACATTGTTGCTGTAAGTTTATTTCGCATTGTAATTTCTGCGGCGTTGTGTGGGTCAGTTCGGCAAATTCTGCATCCAGAGTTTGCAAGCTCACTGGGTACATTCTGATGGAATAATCAACATCTATATATCTAGTGTAAGATGCAGTTTTCACGGCTCGATGTATGATTGTTTCGAAAAGCTGCTCTTTCGGGATAGTCGCGTCCATCGCTCCCCCTCTAGCTATGGCAACATTTCGCCTCATACGTTGGAGGCATCCTCAGGCCCTGTGTGTGTCACATGGATGACTCCTATGTATATAAGTCCCTTCTACAGCATTGCTTTCTTGCAGGAACAATGGAAGCAGCAACTGTGAAGTGTAAATTAGGCAAACAGGAAGAACAATAGCCACAAGAAAGAGCACGAGGCAGCAGTGTGTCTGCTGCATACGGATACATCAGCAATGGCAGCACAGTGTAGACAAACACAGAATCAATTTTGACAAGATGCGAGTACTAGCAGCTATCCGCCACAAAGGCCCACAATTAATCCGTGAAGCCAGAGAGATGCATAAGCCAGAAAAGACAATGAACCCCAAACAAGAAATGAGAATAAAGCTCAGCCAAAGGTGGAGTCCAGTTTTTAAAAATCAGCAGTGTACAGCTATAAAACTCTGAACTACGGACATCAGGAGAAAATCACGAAGTGTTTGGAGAATTGGAGAGGCTTTCACGAGATACAAACTATTAAGTGCGTCAGAGGTGGAATTGGATTAAGTTAATGTGATCCTAATATGCGAGGAAGACAATAGAACCATTTCAAATGGACTCCCGACCTTCTTCCTGGAAGAAAGCAATCCAGTAAAAGGGACTAAACATCGACATAGTACCTACATATAAATAGGAGTCATATACATAACATACACACAGCGCCTGAAGATGCCTCAAACGTGTCAAACGAAACGTCGCGATGGAGTGAGGGGGAGCGATCGACATGGCTATCCTGAAAAAGCAGCTTTTCGAACCAATCGTTATTATCTATCCAGTGTTAGAGATGAGAGCAAGTGTTAGTGATGGGTGCAAGTGTTAAAGAGTCAGTATTAGAGACAGGAGCCAGCGTTGTGTCGCAGGAATCCATCACCGAGAGCTTGCAAGCTTTCCGAGTATATTCTACTCTAATAATCAACATGTACATGTGTAGAGCCGACAAATACTGTTGGGGAAAGTGCTTAATCACGAACACCTATTTTAAAGCAGGCTCGGTGCATAAGGAAGTAGAGTGTGGTCAGCACCGTGCAAAAAATTAATGTCAAACCGAATCAACATAGCGGAGGCCCGAAATAAATTCACAAATGTTACGGAGATTTGCCGTAGTCTAGGACCAAGTGTAAGATGGCTAGTGCTGTGATGGTGTAGTGGTTGCCCTAGCGTCTGTATACGTCACACGCAGCAATATGATAAATATCCCCCGAATAGCCTCAACAGATTGAAGGGTTAAGTGCTATTGTGGCTGGGTCGACCTAGGGAAAGGCCCAGGACCAGTTCAGAAAACGGTTGCTGGTCCATGAGCGAGAATTGAATTCGGGTTACGGGGTTCGTAGCACAGCGCGCTAACCGTTGCGTTACGTGGCGCGACACGCAGGCACACACGCGGACAAAGACCACTAAGATAATCCGACATGCAATCAAGCATCGCGGGCGCAGCGAGGGCGGCCGCTTACCCGTGAGGCCGACCTTCTTTCTGCATGTGTGGCAGCGGTTCTTCTTCTGCTGCCGGGGCTTGTCAGTGCCATCTGGTGAGCCCTCGGCACCATCCAGTTCCACTAGGGTGCACACTGCGGGTGTGGCAAGTGGGGAAAGCAGTGGTCGAGGCATCACGAGTTGGCGATTTTTCTGCACCACCACGGGACCCCACCCCTCCCATCGAATCGATCGAATCGATGGTCAGTTTAATCGCCGCTGTTTGTAACCATGGTGCATTTGCAGGTTGAGTTGTGGTAACCCATGGGCAAAACGAATTATGCAGCAGGGTGGTGTAGCGGTAATATCTGCGTCTCGCAGAAATTAGCTCCTGCTCGAAGCGGCTCCATTTCTGCCTCGAGCGTATTTCTGTGAGGAGTTTGGGTGTTCTCTCCCCCTGTTTTGGATGTGTTTCTGCCGAGATCTCCAGTTTTCTCCCACTTCAAAATAAAACCTTCATTAATTGACCGATCCCATTATAATAAAGAGGGCCGTGATGTACGGCAGGTTGGTGCTGACCGTTAGTGTGGCTATCTCCCCCCCTGCATCACTTCGGGCCCTCTGGGTGCAAAGCACTGCCGTACAAATGTAACAAATAATTATAATCACTACGCCTGAAGATGCCTCCAACGTGTGAGGCGAAACGTCGCGAGGAGGGGAGAGAGAGCCATCGACGCGGCTGTCCCGAGAGAGCAGCTTTTCGAAGCAATCATCATGCATCGAGCTGTGAAAACCTACATCATTACAATTATAATCAGTTATTTTTTTGTTTTACCAAGAGCACCTCATTAAGCCTAAATACTATTTTAGAATGGTCCTGGCCACTCACTGGGCACTGAAGACGCTAAAAATAAGAACCTCAGGGAATATCCTATCATGGAACCTCCTGGCTCCGCAGTGTGCCGACAGCAGTGGGTGATCATAAACCGCATCAGGGTTTCCTATGGAAGCCACGTCTCTTATCTGATGCACCAATGACAAAGATTACAAATCAACCTGCGCCGGGAACATCACACGACGTGGAGACTTATTTTTCAGCAGGATGGCTCTCGGCCAGATATCAGAACTGGATCTCCCGCCGGGAAAACGCTGCGATTCCGCACGGTATCCGAGACGTCGCGCGACGCGCGGGTTCAGGTGCGCGCATGAAAATACCGCTGAGGTCTGCAGAGGCAGCGGTGGCGGCCGCCACTGGTTGGTCGGTAGTGACTACGTCCTCGGCGTCGGCCACCAGGGTCATGGCTGTCATCCGGGAACTGACAGGTGAAGGCTGGCTCGTGATGGGGCTGCAGGCATGGCAGAGGGCAAAAGCACCCAACCATTCACTCACTATTACCCAATCTCAACCACTCCTTAATTATTTACCCAGCACTTCACCGAGTCACTCTTCTTGTCACCTATTTACTCATCCACTCAATTAAACACCGTCTCACCCACCCTCCCTAATTCATCTACTCACGCACAGACTACCCCACCCCCATGCATCCTCAACCCAACTGTGCCCGTCACTCAACCGGCTTGCTCACCAACTGCCCATGCCCACCTGCTGGGAGACCCAGGGGCACCGGGTGAAGGAGCCTCTGCCTGCGAAGGCTCCTGTTGTGGCGGCGGTGGTGGCGTCGTTGCGGGGCTGCCTTTGCCTCGCGCCACAATCGCCATCGCGCTCCCCGCTGTTATGGCGACGCCAGTTGTCGTGGCTGAAGAAGCTGCGGCGACAGCAGCAGACGACGACGTTGAAGAAGGTGATGGTGACGGTGCTGGAAATGGAGAGGCACTGCCACTTGTCGCTGGAGCGACCGATGAAGGTGATGACACGCCCGCTGCCACGGCAATCGTCGCTGTCGCCGCTGACGACGCCAGGCTGTCAGCCGCTGCCTGAGCGACCGCGACGGCACTGCCATTCCCGGGACTTGTGGCTTCAAGAGGGCCGAGAGTGGAAAAACGGAAAGAATAACGCCAGGGATGCAAAGTTAGGGATAGTAATTAACAGAGTGAGTAACAGAACGTATGCATGAAAGACAAAGTGACAGATTGCAAACGATGAAAAGTGACAGAAACTTAAGGGATTAAACGCTAATTTACATTGCTACACACCTCGACAATATCTAACGTATTTGCCCATTAAAATGATGAGATGGAAGGATTTTGTTTTGTTGATTAACATTGCAAAAAGCTTAATTTTTAGCGCTTGCCATGCAAGCTCGTCAGATTATTATGAGGCAGAGTAAATTATCCAAATATTGATTCTCAGGTCATTCATAAAGTTTGCAAAAAATTCCAGGATTCATCCCAAGTTGGTCACCAAGAAGTGGCGTCTCAAATATTGTGGGAACGTCTTCAGGGACATTAATTCTGACTTAGTCAAATCGAAGAAACTGTGTTACTGAGGTTGTATGGCAGTTGATCATTTCTGACCTCAGATCGGACCTAAAATTTAGGAAGGAAATCTTATGCTCGAAAAAGTGACCGAGCCAAAATGTGAGGGTGATCGACCAAGCAGTTTTTACACTATAGCCGTTCAAACTGCATTTCACACACACATTTTGCTTGTATTTTATATTAATGAATTATTTCTGCCTCTGAGCGACTCAGTCATGATCGGTAGCCATAAATACGTTTTCCAAGTTACATGTTTGTCTAGTGGTGTAACTATACAAAAACCTAGAGATAAGTACGTGTATCTACTGAAGCCATCCAACTTAGCATTCAGTGGTGTGATATATAATATACAGTGGTGCGAATGTATGGTGATGTGAATATTTTTTTCTAGCATTTATATAGCGCCTTGCAGAGCTCCCAAGGCAGTGCAGGAAACCAGAGATATGGGGTGAGGCAGCTATGCGGGATGCTGGTGCCAACCTTCAAGGCACTGCGCTCCTATGGATTATATAGTCAATTAATAGTGTTCTTTTAGTTGTGGAGGGAAACCCACGCAGAACACGGGCAGAATGCAGAAAGGCACCAAAGACGAAAATCAAACTCAGGCAGGACCTTCTTTCTGTGAGGCACAGATGTTACCACTGCATTGCAAGCCTTCCGCTCCACAGGAGAATTCATAACTCTGTAATAATCCATGTCAGTTCGAGTTTAGTAAAAATCATGCAACGAATTAATGCGCAAAGACCTGGGTATTCACGTGGAATATTTTCCCCGAGATTTTGCTGTTAGATGTGCAGATGTTTTTCGTGGCAAAAAAGCAAATATACCACCTTGCGTCTCAGCAAATGAACCCACAATCTGATAAAAACGTATAGAGGAGATAATATTTAATTATAAATGGAAGCGCTGCACTAAAGAAAATATAGGAAGCTTTCCCGTAGGCATTTGGCTGATGAAGAAAAACATGTGAAATCTCCTTGGATTTATAATCTTTTCAATGCACACGCAAGGTGTGTGAATTCAACTGGTCATGGATTATTGAACGATGTCAGGGTCCCTATTCTACTCCCTACCACCGTTGATCTGTGCTCAAGTGGGAAGTTCCAAAGATTATTGCAGAAGTTGATTTTCCCCGAGCAAAGCCCATTGAGTTTTACAGCATTTATTACATGGGAACATGGCCAATCCTGAATCCCATGTCGAAAGCAAACTTCTCAACATGAGTGCTACAATTAGAATACAGGGCTCCAGATAATGTGAAGCCACATATTGCCAAAATAGTTTTGAGTGTTTAAAAAACGTGCGCAAAGTAATGTTGCATTGCAACCTCTGATAATACCTTTCACTAGCATTGTCAAACTCAGAACCAAATCATGCATCTGCTTTGTAATACAATATCATATGTGTGTCCGTGGTCATCCATATCTCTAATTGCTTATTTAATAATTACAGTTAAGAGTTTAATTTATGCACAGACTGAAGCTGTTTTTTTACCCTGGGGTTTTATGCATTCTTACGTTGGTCGGTGTTGCAGGAATCCCTCATTTAGAGCTTGCAAGCTGATTGGTTACTTTCTGTTGCAATAATAAACATCTATCCATGTCTATCTCTATCCCTGTGCCTGTCCAGCTTTCTGGTCGTCTACACCTGCGTCCGTCTCCATCTCGTGAACGCAATAAAACAATTTGAACAATCAACTTGTCGCCGGCGTTCAAGCCTCCGGGCGCGAGGTCATCAACACGGTGGCTACCGCATTACCTGTGGGGCTGAGTCTGCCGCCGGCATTCTGCCTCTGCAGATGCTCCTTGTAGCATACGGAGCACATGCCGTTGGTGCGTGGGTTGCCGTAGAAACCACAGCCCATGGTGCACAGCATGGGGCCCTGCGATCGGTTCGCTTCTTGCGCCATTGCTCACCTCACTGCCCTGCCTCCTGCCGGGGAAACACGGGTCACGGGAAAGGACGGCCTGACTATCGTCCAAAAGAAATTATGCGGTTGCTTCATCAAGAGAATTTAAGCACCAGCGTATCGGTTGCAGTACAGTACGGACTTCTTCCTTACCGCTGCACTTGTGTCTAAGCAGCTTTATGTCGAGAAGCCCACTTTGATCACCGTAGACACAAACTGGCACTACCTAAGTGTGACAAATCAACTCTGAACAATGAGAAAACTCACAATACCGAAAAGCACATGCAGCCTGCATCATTACCCTTGCTTGTTTTTCAGGTTGTGCGACACATTCTGTCCAACAGACTAAGTCACAGAAACCCTTCGAATCGCACACGTTTCACGGTTGTGCTGTAACAGCTCTCAGATGCGTTTATGGGTTATACCAGCATGTTATCCGGAACCAAATACGACGTTTCACCTCACAAACTGAGAGCTTCTAAAGCAACTTATTAGAACAGCTCACTTTAATAATGCCCACCACGTGCAAATATACGTACACACATTATATATAGCCACACATTATATATAGCCACACACACGCAAACAATAATAACAGCTTCCATGTGCCACTAAGTGGTGGTGACCTGACCACAGGGTTTGTAGCAGGTGTTGCCTGTTTATATATACACACACACACAAACATTATTACCATTCTGAGTGATTGCACATTCACTGCTGTATGACAGCTCTCCCTGCCATCACGTCTTTCGATGTTAAATCCATCTCAGCCCTACACGTCGACAGATCTGATCACTATGTTAGTTTAGTTTGTGCACATGGTGGCAAAAGTGTTACTGTGCCTGTACGACAGATCCTGGTACAAATCTAGAAAGCCAACGGTGTTGAAACTCGGTGTTCAATAAAAGCCGACAAAAATAAACATTTACAGTAAATCCAGATTACAACTAAAAAAATCTAACTAAATTCCAGACGTGAGAGTAAAAAAATATAGGTTTGACTTTCAATGGTACATTTCTCTCTGCTGCAGTGGGTGGGAAAGCGATGCTCCCTAGTGTGGAACAACAATCACTTGGAAGGGATTTCAACAGTAGTTCTAGAATGACCACTTTGACAAACCGTTCTTTAACAAGGGTGGGCACTGTTCCCAGAGCCTTATGAAGAGGTTATTTGTCTCATGACGCGATACTGAGAGGATAATTGGGATGAAACTGGGGAAATAGCCAAAATATGATGAAAAAAAACTACTTTACATGTCCTAACTTTAAATTCGTCTTGCATTGCCACAGGAAGCCAGAGCGGTGGGGGGGGGAGAGATTTCTGCCAGTTTTCCAGGTCAATGTGAAAATGAGTTGCCATTCGGAAAGCCTTATTTTCTGGGAGGTGATGAAATCATGCACGCTCAGCAGCTCCTCTAATACTGACTAAACCCACCACCTTCCCATCCAGCGGGCATTTTAACCGACCCTCGTTAAACGTAGCTTGGGGACCCAGCATTCACCTTCAAAGTTTGGGGTGAAACAGCGCTGCAGTAGCAGCGCCTGGAGATGTGAAATATTTTCTAAACCTCTGCAAGAGAGCAGCTTAAGTCACCATGTTGCTAGCAACTAAGTGTAAAAGCCTACAAAGACAAAAGTCTGTAAAGCCTTTCACAGACTTGGGGTAAGTGTTCTTTGCGGGTACCTTTTGTAGGCCTACCATGGTGCACGAAGGGGTGGTGTGGACAGAATCGTGCACGGCCGCCTTTGTCTCCCCAGTGCTCATATTTACACAGTGCATCAAGAAGCTCATTTAAGATTGAAGCAACCTACAGGAAATTCAGGAAGATAAAGATTCGTAGCACAGTGGGCTAACATTACGGCTTCACAGACGACACACAAACACATTCACACACTGGTCTGTCTATGTTAGGAAAACGGGATTTTTTTAGAGCTTATCTTTAGCTGAACTCCCAAGCAAGAGGTCGATAATGACTCACTATCGAAGGTATGTGTGCATCAGTTACTATTAAATGTCAACAAACACAGGCTCGCACGCACACACGCCTAATCAACAGCTAAATGAGATTGACTCAAACTTAGGGGCCGCTGAAATACAATTCAGAAAAACACTGTACACAAACACGCGAACTATATAATATTTTTTGCATTTCAATTGCGGCTTTCACCCGAAGATTGTATTCTCGAGCGGAACCAGTAGCCTCTGGTGGATTGGAAGGGCTGTTGGTATGGGTGTTCTTAGCGAGCATATGTTAAGTTCTGCATAGTCGAGAAGGTAGATCGCGGGTTTGTAAAATGTTGCCCAGGTTTATTGTCCAAAGCAGGTGCATTTACAAAAAGTATTCACCGTCTACTTCACAGTGGGCGCTAAGGATCCCGAAGCATTACTCAAAGAAGAGGAAGGCCACAAGTGGCGGCTTTATGATCCAAATGCTTCAAATTAAAAACACAAGCTCAGAAATAATCTAGTTGGGAATAAAGCAACATATCCGCCCCCTAGAGTAAAATTGCTGCCAGTTACAATCATCTGGAAGTCATAGCGCCTTTCATGAAAGCCTTATGCTAAAAGAATCGCGCAAATATAAAGCGTAATAATGATTTCATTTGGAGCCAACGATTGGCAGGCCCAGTCACCCTCATGTGCGTTATTTTGGGCTCGGCTGACCTAAGGAATGCTTTCAGTTACCAGTACACGATGTGGATAAATTTGAATAACTTGAACTTGTACGCAGTTACGAAAAAAAATCGGCACGTCATAGCTGAAAGCCAAATCCGCATTTACCTCCTCGGGATAAATTACGTAAACACAAAGACACTAGCTGCAATGGCAATGGAGTACTCGCCGTGATTTTACAGTTTAAAGGAAATATTCCACTTCAGCTGACATCAGCTGATTGGGTAAAGTGCCACCTCCATCTCTACATTCACGAGTAACTTGCAGCGGTAACGTCTACTCAGAGAGGTCATTCTCGCAGTGGCTTCATTCCTGCCTCTGAATGGAGTTTGTGTTCTCTCCCCTCATATGCATGGGTTTCCTCCAGGTTCTCTGGTTTGCGCCAAGCAGCTAATAAATATACTTATTGGTCGACAACGTCAACTTATATTGTACATAGTGTCTGTCGAGTTGGCGCCGGCTAACCCGAAGCTACCTCCTCCCCCATTTGTGGTTTCCTGTAACCCCTGGTGACCTGTGGATGAAAGGTGCTATATGACTAATCGTCGTTGTTACTTTGGCACAGCAAACGAGCGAAATTTTGTTGATTTATCCCTGGGACCCATTTTTTGCGGTTGTGCTGTAAGTCACTCCCATGTGTTTTCAGACATCACAATCGTCCCAAAAATACATCACGGTTATCCACTGATGAATGTGAGATCTACGATCAAAGGCCAAAATATTGCCCATATTCAATTGGAATTATGTACTTATTTTGCGTTCTTTGGCTAATTGTTGTTGTTTAATTAGAAAGCAACAGCAACACACAGCGATAGCATCAATTGATTTGAGTCATGATACAATTTCGATATATTTTCCATCCACATGCAACAACATCTCAGGATGCCACGAAGAAAACTGTGATATGTATATCATCTCATCTCTGTCAGAAACCGCTTAGTCCTGTACAGGGTCGCGGTGAGCCCGGAGCCTATCCCAGCAGACACAGGGCTCAAGGCAAGGATATACCCACAATGGAACGCCAGTCCATCACCGGGCACTGCGGGTAATTTAGTTTGCAAGCCAATTAACCTATGCAGCAGCATGTTTTTTGGACTGTGGGAGGAAACCGGAGTGCCCAGCGAAAACCCACGCGGGCACATGTATAACACCCTTATAGATTTTTCAATTCACTTTTCATTCCATAAAAAGTTATTTGGAAAAATCGATAAGACGGATAATGGGTAGGTTTTTTAAAAATCTCAATCTTGCTCAAACTATTTGAGAATGTATACAACCTGTCGGTTTTGGACGTCATCTAATCTGACAGCTGGAACCAGAGAGGTGAATTTAAACGCAATGTGCAAATTTGTAGTTACGTAAAAGGAGCAAATTGCAGCCCTGCAATTGCTTGCCAACTCCACTGCGCATTACAGCACCCCTTGTCCTGGATGTCTGTGCCTTGTCTTCCAAGCACGCTAGATGTCCTGTAAGACGCATGTACCTACACTTTACCTGCCGACAGACCAATTGTGGTGTACACATTCATACCACTTGGGGGATTTATGAAAAGTTCATTTTTTTCCATTTTGGCTACGCCGATATGAAAAGCTCCCAGTGCTAAACACATAAAAAGTGAAAACTTGATTTAAGCAATTTTAGAAATGGCTCCAACTTGCAGCAGCTGCGCCAAGAACCGGTTATGAATGTAACCCTCCCTAACCCTTACTCCAAGTGACGGGAAAATTCAGAGGGTGAAAGTGAGAACGTATTAATACAGTTGGACTCCGGTGACCATGTTCCCTGGCTCAGTCAGCCTGGACTTCTGACGCCAAGCGAAAAGGTTTCCATCGGAGTCTCCACTATTAATAGAAACCAGGCATTTAGTTACAGCAAAAGGTGACTCAACAACTCACAGCTTAGCTCATGGGCACAAAAAAAAGAGTTTCCTTTCTTCCACGCCATAACTTCTTAAAATAAACAAACGCACCCTCAGCAACGTGGTCGTCTTTATAGATTCGTGAATAAAAACGCATTCTAATGGATTCTAAAAATACCATCATCATCAGGTTCATAATCCACAGCTGGATGAAGGCCTCGACAAGCTGCGAAACTTCTATTACAATGTAAAAAAGGCAAAATCTCTTACGATTATAATGGAAAAATACACCTTACATATGAACCGATTCTGTCACTCAGTCTCTTTAGTAAACGTCCTCACGGATGTGTTTGCAACCCATGGCTGTCACTCCGTTACTTATTGTTGACGAATATAAATATGATTTATAGCCGCGTCAATACATTGCTGAAGGAATCCACATGCTGTGTCCGTCAGCGATACTTTTTCCTGACCAAACTTTTGAAGGGCGCTCTGAATTGTTCATATTATCACTTGCCACGGACCATATTGGTTGGGGTTTCACTTTTGTACAAGTTGGTGTTGCGAGTTCGTTTAATTGTGCAATCTTGCGTGTTACTGTTTACTTTTAGGATTACGGTTCTAGTTTCACTTTTGCACATATTGTTGCCGAGGTTACGATTATTTGCCCTTTGGTTACGTTGGTCAGTTCTGACGTTTGTTGTGTCGTGGCGCAGGAGTCACATATCTAGAGTTTGCAAGTGTTAGAGATAGGAACCAGTGTTGTGTTGCAGGAACTTCGCATCTAGGGCTCGCAAGCTCACCGAGTACTTTCTGATGTAATAAACATCGATCTATCTATTTATGGCTGAGAATCACTGCACGCCCCCACTCAGTCCGACTGTTTTCTAAGGGTTATCAAAATGTCAATATAGGTTGTTCTATTAAACTGAGCTCTAAGCGTTCATTTGTTAATGTTCTTAAAATGACCCAGTTCTCAGGGTCACATTGTGCAAAGTTCGATCTCTAAATACAACGTTGATGAGACGGCAGTGATTCGCTACCTTCTTGCCCTGCTCTGAAGGAGAACCACTGCCTGGAACGTCAATCTGCTATTTTATTTTACTGTTATAAAACAGTGATTGTGGTGAATGCGGCGGGTTATTTTGTTTGTCCTTATACGCCGCTGACAAAGTGTTCCAATTTCTTGTTGCTCAAGTCATATTGCTTTTGCTTCAAAGCAAATACTTGTTTTTTTGTATAAGCGACGTAACATTTATGAATAAGTTACAATTACTCGAGCAATCGCCAATCAGAGTGGGGCTTATTGTACAAAGGACACTAAAGGTCGAATTGTAAAGACATGGTGGGGTAGTACCTCGTTGAAGAGGTTTCAGACTCAAACCGCCCTGGTTAATAAAAAAACAAATGAACATAAAATGCGAGCGCTGTCTGCGGTAAAGTAGACCTTCAAGACCTCAAAGACCCACGATGACATCTAACAAGCAGTGCAACGGTGATGATATGTCCTATAGAAAAAAAGACTCATTGGGTAAAAGCACACATAGCAACATTTACTCTAAATAGTCTGATTCATTGATTTCGTAATGGTCTTAATCTATGAGGACACCAATACAAAACACCATTTCTTAAGATGTTTCGTCATGCCAGACACTGGAATTAATGCCCATAACGCAAAAAATGTTCAACTATCTACATTAACTATTTCCCTATTTCCACAGTTTCTTAAAAAACTTCGAGCACGGGCAATGTCATGACCAAACTCACTATTACTCTTTTTGTCTCCATTTAATTCCAGTGTTTGCCTACCAGTGCTTTAGTGTACTCTTCAATTTGACTAGTTGAATGTCGATGATCATTTTTATAGCAAGCAATGTGCAACAATTGCAAAATGTCCTACTCAAGTAAACCGGCATGTTGCTTTACACTACTAATAAATAATTTTCGAAAAATGCACCGTGGCCTGTCGTTACAAATCTATTTAATAAGTCTAATGATGTAAAAAAAGAAGAGGTTTTACCATTTCTGGCAATCATAAAATACCAAATGGACACATTTCACAAAGTGCTCAGTTTGCAAAAAAACATACTTGTGGTAAAAGATGCAAGAAGCTTTAATCATGTATGTATTGTCGTTGAAACTGATTGGCCTACACAAGAGATGGCTTGCTATGGCGCCTAATTCTCAGTTAGCTAGGTGTTTTCGAAAGTGGGCCGAACAGATCAGGTCGAGAGGCCCACTTCATGTGGGTTAACAGAGAAAAGGCTCCGCGTCGATCGCTCCCTCTCTCCTTCGCGACGTTTCGTCTCCCACGTTGAAGGCATCCTCAGGGCGTACTAAGACTCCAACGCGGGAAGCGAAACGTCACCAAGGAGGGAATGCGCTCGACATGGCTATCCGAAAAAAAAGCTTTGGAAAGCAATCGTGCAGCCAGACGTGAACACCTACACCGATATTCTGCTATATTGTTTCAGTCGTGGGAATACGTATGATGGAACTCACGATAGCAAGCGTGGGAAGTGAACTAGAGAAAGTGACAATGTAATAAAGGCTTTAAAGGCTGTCCCGAGAGAGCAGCTTTTTGAAGCAATCATCATGCATCGAGCCGTGAAAACCTACATCATTACAAAGGCATTAAAGCTAATAAAAATAATAATTGCATTAATAGAGCGCCTTTCACCCGATGGTCACAAAGCGCTGCACAGGGCTGCGGAGAGAACGGCATGCCAACAACGATACAGAACGGAAAATCAGCAACATTATTTTTTTGCGCTTAAGGTAACCATTCAAGACAAGTTTAAATAACAACGGGAAACAAAACTTAGTGAGGTCAGCAGAAGCCGCAACACACACCGTTAATTTGCACATCTTTACGTGTGTCGAAATCAAATATTTAAGCAGGATAACGCCCTTAATTGTTTAATTTGAACTCTCGATTTATTTGACAACTAAAAATATTTTGTTTATCGGAATCAACCCGTTCGTGTGCAAGATGTTCGACGCGGGGGTGGTGGTGGGTGGGGCCTGATGAGGTCATCACCACCATGTCACGCAATGTTTGTTCATGAGGGGGTTGCCAGCCTTCGAGAGGCAGGATGAGAGGACGGCGACCAACCTTCAAAAGGGACTGGAGTCTCGGTGCCACACAAAGTGAGACACTATTCGACATATTCGCCTAATGAACCAAGTTACACAAATCTGGCAGACGCAAACGCGACCTTTATAACACGAGGGCACATCGAGATAAACAACTATTTCGGGATGTGGAGCCTGGGACATTATCCGCGTTTTCAAGTTTTAGTTAAGCTACTTAACTGCCCATACTTCTCCTCTTCAACATAAAAGCAAGTTGCCAATTTAGAGCCACGATAGTATTCCGTTGTTGCCGCAGGGCGTCCCTACGCCCGTGCGGGCCGTGAGGTTAATTTGACCATACTTCACCACGCTGGACAGTGCGGGTAAGTGAAATAACGTACGCGTAACGCGCACATATTGATAAATAAAAGTGAACAAGCATATATAAACAGAGAACGGGAAAACAAGCAAATAAACCCGCA
>JAZEWT010000033.1:1191158-1211882 GCA_036362905.1 Mordacia mordax | reverse complement strand
AGAGTCCCCTCTCGTACAGAGTCCCCTCTCTCGTACAGAGTCCCCTCTCTCGTACAGAGTCCCCTCTCTCGTACAGAGTCCCCTCGTACAGAGTCCCTCCCCTCTCTCGTACAGAGTCCCCTCTCTCGTACAGAGTCCCCTCTCGTACAGAGTCCCCTCTCTCGTACAGAGCCGAACTCGTCGCATCTCCGCCAGGCACCCCGGTTCCGACGCGCGCGTGCGGCCACGTGGCGCGGGCTTCTGGCGGCAACACCACGGCGACACCAGCACTCACTCCGCGATGCATTCACCCAGCCAACGACAGATGAGCAGAGACGTCTCGGTTTTAGATGCTTTATTAACAAAACTTAACGACTGGGGTAACTCCGCGTATTGACTCCCACCTCCCACGCGCTCGGCGTGCCCACGCGTAACCTTGCTGAGCTACACCGCTGCGCGGCCTCCACACCGATCTCCCGGGAGAGCACCTGCACGCACTTACATAATATCTCTCGGCAGTGCGCTGCACGGTTTACTACCGCTCTCCCAAGCATGCTGTTTACGAGCTCTCCTCCAATCCGCAGCGTCCGCACGACCCACTTACTCCCCGTCACTCTCCAACCCACGTGATGTTTACGATCCCCACGATGACCTTAAGTTACCCCGCGTAAAGCACCTCACCTAATACGCACGCACGGCTGGGCACCACAAGTGTGTCGCTCTTACGCTGCTCCAACCAGCTGATAAGACCATCGACGTTTTCTAATGAAGTTTGGAGTTGAGGTGTGACTCTTGATTCCTCAATCATCTGCGAGATACACATCAAAGAGGTGACGAAGGTAGCCCATTTCCATCTCAGAAATATAGCAAGATTGCACAACATCCTGTCACTCTTTGATGCTGAGAAGCTAATACACATCTTCATCTCTTCACGAATCGATTACTGCAATGCACTGCTCCCTGGTATCCCTGCCTACCTGATCAATCGTCTCCAATGTGTGCAGAATGTAGCTGCCAGAGTCCTCACCCACACACCCATCCATGATCACATATCCCCAGTACTGGTGTCTCTCCACTGGCTACAGGTTAAATATAGGATCGATTTCTCAGATCCTTCTCTCATACAAGGCTTTCACTGGCGCTGCTCCCACATATATTCGTGACTTATTTACTTCAGGCACCCTCCTCAACACAACTGCGAACCTCCAATACGGGCTTGCTGCATGTGCTCAGATCGTACCTCCATTCGATGGGTGACGGAGCCTTCTCAAGCGCTGTTCCCCAGACTTTGGAACAACTCCCTTCCATTGGACATGCGGTCAACCGAGTCCCTGGGCATCTTCAAATCCCGTCTCAAGACTCACTTGTTCCATAAAGCTTTGAAGTCCTCTGGCTGGGAATGTTGATACTGCTCAGTTGTTGCGCTTGGATGGCTCGCTGTTGTTGACCTACGTCTGCTCAGGAACACTTATTGCTTTTTTCATTTGTTGAACAATAATTTTTATGTTATTTTACGTCTTTCACTGATTAATATCCATGATTTACTTTTAATTAATCTACTCTTGTTGTTATGCCCTTCTCTCCACAGCTCACGTGTAATTTTATGCCGTTCAAATGTTGACATGCCGTTCTCTCCACAAATCTGCGTAGCGCTTTGTGACCGTCGGGTGCAAAAAGCTCTACAAGTGCAACTATTATTTTCATTGTCATGTACATAGTTATAATAGACGCTTCATCTTCAGCCATGACTAATTGACTGCTAAAGGGTTCTTCAATCAGTTGGAATGCCTCAGATTCACGTCGTAGCGGTTAATTTCACTCCCCCGAGCGATCTCTGCTGTGGTTGTCTGTGGGTGCGTGCATCCATCAATAACCGTAATCCCTTCAACATTTAATGGTCTTTAACTTGCTTAGGTTCTCGCTTGTGTCGCATCACCTCGGCGTCATCTCCAACAGGCACCTCTCCACACTTGGTAGCTTTTGTTCCACTGTTAATGTCCACGTTGCTGTAAAGCTCCAGCGCAGTGTTTGCTCATTCTCAGAACGGGCCACTCGGAGACACGAGGAAGAACCACAGATAAACGGGAAAATAGCACCAATACATTTGGCCGTTTGCAAATTTTATCAGTGGTTTTCAAAGCACGGGTCACCAAACGTCCCCTGGATCATCTTGCTGCTTCAAAAATAAATGTATGATTCACTGCAATGAAAGCTCTAATCAAACGAATTTGTTGGGTTGCAGTCATTAACATTTATTTTAACTGGGTCGTAAGGAAAAAAACTCTTTGGAAACGACTGCTCAATATAATGGGTTATCGTCCAATGAATGAGTGGTCTTCATGCGGGAGTGAACCGGAGCAACACCATCCCATACATGGGTGGAGTTCACATTTGCTGTACTGCCTCCTGGCAAGCCAGGGCATTACTCCACAACGCCAAGAGGGATGGAGTTGGAACAAATGCAGTTCAGACCGCACTTCACTGTACCGCTTTCATATGGTCAGTCATGGGATGGCTCCTATATAAGGCCAAACGGAAGAGAATCACATCTTTATGATCCACCAGCCCTCGCCTCCACAGTGCCAGATTACAAGGCGTGCGTCAGCATGGCCCCAAAATGTCAAAAAAATCTGGTAATGCTCTCGTTTCGGTATGAGACAGTGACTCCTACTAATGATAAACATTTTACTGAAATTGATTGTCGCGATAAATGATGTACACAAAACTCTGCTACATCTCTGGCCAACTGCTGTGCGAGATTTCAGGATTGATCCTTCTTCTCATGGTTGGGATTTCATCTCTCTGTAAGTTGTTGCTTTGAGTTTATTTGCCCTTTGGCTTTATGCGTTCGTAAGTTCGAAAGTTAGTTGTGTCGCAAAAATCCCGTATCTAGAGCTTGCAAGCTCAATGGGCACTTTCTGCTGAAATAAAAAACCTCTAACTCGTGACAATGAAACTGGTATAACATGGGTGACGTGGTGGCGCAGTGAGTCTCAGTGTCACCTCACAGCAAGGTCTCTGGTTCGGTTCTCCGGCTCGGGTGTCTTTCTGCGTGGAGTTTGCGTGTTCTCTCCCCGTGTCCGCGTGGGTTTTCGCCGGGTATTCCGGTTTTATCCCACCGTATAAGAAGGACACGCTGCCGCCTATGATAATTGGCCTGTTGAGTAAATTGTTCTAAAAACGTCCCCTGCGATGTACTGGCATTACATCCAGGGTATAGCCCGCCTTGAGCCCGCTGTCTGCCGGGATAGGCTTAGGCACCCCACGACCCTATGGAGGACTAAGCGGGTACAGATACTGACTGACTGGTATAACACGGTGGAAATTTGGAAAGAAAAATCACCAAAATATGCATAACTAAAAATAAACAAAGAGCACGCGTTCTACGCACATCATTACCGACGGATTAAAAGCAACCACACACACCTGTATTTCCATTATGAGCAAATCTTTTCAATTATTCACATTCTGAGCCAAAGACACGAACGTACAAACACTCAACGCAAAAGGCGCTTGCCATCGCCCACCACCAATAAGTTTCAGCTCCACAGATTCCACCCTCACATAATCTCACCTCTTGCCCCCTCGCGAGGCTGATAATCACAGATTTTAATAAAAACACCATGCAAAATCTAAACCGCCCCTCGACTAACTAACGTCTTTGTTTGCGACATTCAGCGATAGAGCACGTCGACGGCACATTCTTGTTAGCGGCAGTCAACGCAGTTACACCGACAGCGGGTTGATGAAGAAAACCCAGGATGTCTGGGGAAGAGAAGCTCGCAGTCATCCTCACTTGAGCACTGGTAGTAATGTTATAATAAAGTCGAGACATCCTTTGACTGACTCTTGTCCAGTAATTCCAAGCCGTTGATTCCAATGGCTTGTTTTAATCAATAAGCAATGATTTGTTCACGACCATGAAGGTTTTCACGGTTGTGCTGTGGAGGTCTCCAATGTGACGAAGCTCTCAGCAATGTGGAGCAAAATGCGTCAGAATTTTCAAGCAGTCTCATTTTAACATTCTCCTTTGTATCGTTTGATTCGTTCGTAGTTTTGTTCGCACCATTGCCGAAAACTTATTAATATGGGCGTAACATTTAAGCCGCCGTCATTTATCGTGCATAATCGATTTGTACGTGACTCGATACATTTTCCGCAGAGATATTGATTTCAATCGATGAATTGAACGCACTGATACATGCCCCAGAGTGTAAGTGCAGCCTCGTAACACACCCGTCAAACGCACAATACATGCAGTGTTCGGTTTTTAAGAGGGTTGCCACGATATTGTTCTTCAGAATATGATGCGTGTTCCAACGTTTTGCAATTCTATTCTAGATTATTACTGTCTTGTTACCGTGCCCTGATGTGTTTCAAGAATGAATGCATTTTTCTCACGAGTTCAACTGCAGTTCATTCAAATTAAGCCTGGCCTAAGTCTTTTCCTCATCGTAAATATCACATGACCTAGCATGTCATCCATTACTCCATCAATGACTAAATCAGTAAATGCGATTTTTGTATGGATATTTAAATAGATGGCATATTGTCAAGCTAAGTGAAAAATTAAATTGAGCAACACTATTCACAACATAACCATATATTTGAAACAATACGATAACATTACCATTGATCTTATATGATACAATATATCACTAAATCCCAAGAATCACAGCAAACTCTATTTTGTTTTACGATTCAGCTGCAGCGCGCTAGACGTGCGAAACAACCAAACATTCGCTGGCCTTCCAATCAAGCAGGGGTGTGAAAAAGCAGCTGAGTGCGAGGCGGGTCAGAAACTCCTTGGATGTACGCACACCTGGGGTTATTTATAATTACAAGCAGTGGCATGTAACTGATATAAAAATAACACTAATTGCTATTTCGGGATTGCTGTGGTTAGCGTTTCTCCTCTCCCGGTTCACCATCTTCAGGCTCAGAGCTTAAAGATGCTCCTGGCGTGGGAGGCAAAACGTCGTGACCGAGGGGGAACGCTCGCCATGGCTATCCTAAAACAGAAGCTCTTTGAGAGCAATTCTCAGCCATGAAAACGTACATACACTGCAGTTTCAATATTGTATGACGCTTTCAATTAACCCAGGTTCCAATAAACTCGCTCTCTTCCCTACGACCTTGTGATTTGATTATAGGATGGGTCATTAATCGAAGTCACGAATTGATAATTGACTATTATTACTATTATGTATTCTCCAGATTAGATTCTCTTAACAGGAAGACACAACCCAAACACGTGGTTGTGCGAATAAAGATAAATAAATCTGGACACACACAGACAGGGCTATAAGATGCACACCCCAACGTCTGCTTGAAAATAAAGGGGGGCAGGGGGGGGGACACATCTCTTAATTTGAAGAATCCGGTAAAACACCTTATATTGTGGTGCAATAATAATAATTTTACATTTATAACGGGGGTGGCACGGTGGCCCAGTGGTTAGCGCTGTCACCTCACAGCAAGAAGGTCCCGGGTTCGAATCTCTCGGCTCGGGTGCCTTTCTGTGTGGAGTTTGCATGCTCTCCCCGTGTCCGCGTGGGTTTTCGCCGGGCACTCCGGTTTCCTCCCACAGTCCAAAAGCATGCTGCTGCATAGGTTAATTGGCTCGCAGGCTAAATTGCCCCGCAGTGCCCGGCGATGGACTGGCGTCCCATCGTGGGTGTATCCCTGCCTTGCGCCCTGTGTCTGCCGGGATAGGCTCCAGCTCACCGTGACCCTGTATAGGACTAAGCGGTTTCAGACAATGAGATGAGATGAGACATTTATAACGCGCACATATTCATTCACTGTCGAAGGTATTCATTCGACAGAGAACGACTCAGAGGCATGAGGGAAAGAGGCGGAGGAGGCAGCCAGGCGGTTTGCCGGCGCCATATTGCCACACACTGCTTCCTGTATGTCAGGATGTCATCGGTCAATAAATTAATGATTTTTTTTTAAGTTGTGGGAGGAAACCGGACAGCCCGGAGGAAAACTACGCAGAATAGGGGGAGAATACACAAACCCCACACAGAAAGGTGCCCAAGGTGGGGATCGAACCTGCTCGGGCAAGACCATTCTTTCTGTGAGATGCAGATGTTACCATTGCGTCACCCTGCCGTCCAACTGTAGAACTCTGCTGGGCATAGGTCACATGAACCAATTTCGAAGCACAAACAAAACAAATATCAATTCTCACGCGCACAACTTGATGTACGTATTGCAAGAACAGATGCTGATCGATGATGATCGATGAGTTGCAACTAGTGGCGATGATATGATCGAGTCCACAAGCAGGCTTCGGAACCGTATGCATCCTCCAATCCCACTCGCAAATGGAATGTGGTGGGTGGAGGGGGGGCGAGTGTGGGGCCCACGTGCCCTCCTTTCACCTTTGCCCTCTCCGCCTGCCAATGCGTGGCGTGCCTGTGGGCCTGGTGCAAGCTACACTACCCACCCTCCCAGTGGGTATTACTAACCTTTGTGCTCACCAACAGCACATGCCCCAACAGTCTGCGCGCCTATATCGGGTATTGACTTGTGTATGCGTGCAAGAACGTATGCGTGCAAGAACGTATGCGCGCGCGCGCGGGCGGGTGCGTGCATGCGTTTGCGTGCGTATGTGTGAACGCTGCTGCTCTCATTGCAGCTTTGGCTTAGCGTTGAGCCTTCGCATAGTCTCGTAAAGCAGCCCAAAGTTCTGCAAAGAGGAAAAGTTACTGGTTAACTTCTGCGAAAATATATATACTTTTTTACACGGACGAGACATTAAAAGCCTCAGATGGCCAACTCTGACTGAAGCTGTTTCAGGAGCTTATTTTTTGCAACATGATGTAATGTAATTTATTGCATTGTTTTTATTAAATTATATCCGATTGCTTTTATTTATTCTGTTAGACTCTCACCAGTCTAGGTTATGGAAGATATTTGACTGCACTTTGCCATTCTCGTCAATCCGGGTTCGTTAAGAGGGGAACAGAGACGAGGGAGCATAGATATACAGTAAAACAATTTAAGATGCTGTATGGCCCTCTGCTGTCCATCAGGAAAGATTCACCACAGCCGAAAATGCCTGTTTCATAAGCAAAGTGGTGGTGGAAGCACTATCCAGGCGAATATCTGCTTAGCTTCCAAAACCTGATGAGATTTAGTCACGGGCAATGCTTTAACGTGCAACTTTATTACATGCAAGTCTTTTCATATATAAAGCCCTTTTTTTAAATGTGGAAAACCAACAATGGACTACACTGCTAATTTAAAACAACTAATATTTAGACGTAAATTTTCCTACATTTTGATAATTCTTTTTCTCAATTAACATGAACGTGTCTTACCTGTATGGCCAGATACACTACGCCCAAGTAGGCCGCAATGCCAACTGCCAAGATCAGGTCAAAGATTGCGGGCTTGACCCTGTAAGATGGACACACACGATGCATCCTCCATTATCGTACGGGATCTTGTAACTGTTTTGCCAACTGCCGATGCACATTAACATATGCAGAGATAGACACCATTAAATATACGCAGGTTACCTACACATGCTCTAAGGATCCCCAATATGGTCCTGAATAGATTGCTGGGGCAAGTGCTTTGTGACTCTCGGGTGAAAAGCGCTCTATAAATGCAATTATCAGTTATTAAGTGTTGTTAGCGAGTAGCACTGAGGGTCTGGCACGGCACATGGGGGGGTGGGCGGCCAGCACCACGAGCTAGCCGCCTTCATCTCCCTGCTGCTGTTTTAGACACGATGCACCACGTACTCATTTGAGGCTGGATCGACCTAGGCTAGGCCCAGGACCGGTTTAGTACGTTGTCATAGGGTTTGGTGGCCGTGAGTGGGAATCGGATTTTGGTGACCAGGTTTGCAGCCCAGCTCGCTAACTGCTGCACCACCGCCACTCACTGCACCACACACACACAAGCCAACTGTGATGCTTGTTACCGCTGTGGTGTTGATCCATTACTCACAGCATTGTGGGGAAAAACACCACAACAAAAGATGACTCGACACGTGCATAGTACCCACATATATAAAGGAGCAACAGGCACTACACACACATACTGTGCCTGAGGATGCCTCTAGCGTGTGAGGCGAAACGTCGCGACGAGAGCATAGAGAGCCATGACGCGGCTGTCCCGAGAGAGCAGCTTTTCGAAGCAATCACCCGCTTTGATGTTGGTTTTTAAAGATGCTTTCAATGTGGGAGGTGAATCGTCACGAAGGGGGAGGATTGCTCAAAAAGCTATCCTGAAACAATAGTTCAGTTAAGCAACGGTGATGAGAAAGCTGTCCTTGTTAAATGAAGGTCGAGCGAATGACAACGATGATAACGAGGAGGACTCACCGATAGGCGTGCATCGTCTGCTTCAGCTGATCGTAAAAGAGGAACTCTGGTTCTCTGCAACAGACCGTCCACACAGCGGGTCAGCGCAGTGTGGTATGGATTCACGTCCTAGTCAAAGGTCAACTCAGCGTGCTATGAATTCTCAGGGGCTGACACAATGAACTTGATTTCGCTGAGAGTTCAAATTATTTAGTTTCTTACACCTGACAGTCGACCCAGCAGCACACATACGTATGCGAGTCAGTCCATCGGCCAGTCATACGTGGTAGATTCTAGTGTGGGTAATTCCCACCTCTTCTGGGACGCGACATATAGCTGAGTCTAAAGAGTCGGCCAAATACCCTCTCGTGGGACTCTATAAAGCTCCCCTGAGTGGGGCAGTGCCATTAATAAGCAATTGCAGGCCTGCACCATTACCATTATCACCACTTCGGTGAGGATTCTCAAGCGACAGCTGCGGACATTATTCAACTAGGAAATATGCGTGGTCAGCGCCGGCACTAGTCGGCGCTAAGCGCGTGCGGCTGTCGATGCTACCTCTTGTCGGCGTGCACGCTGTGAGTGCGGACGTCTTTGAGGTAGCGCCCCATGTGGTGCTCAAAAGTGGCCACGAGCGGGTGCTCAGGCCCTACGAGCGGTGCCGCACGCGGTTGTGACGCCAGCCAATCCAGCACCGCACCTATCTGTTCCTCTTGCAGACACTGGGTGGGGGGAACAGAGATATAATAATAATACAATAATCTAATTTATAACGTGCTATGCAAAGTCAATGCCTGGTCATGGATGCAACACGGATTTGGCGGTGCACGAACACTACAGAAAAGGGGTGCGGGGCGAGAGGGGTGAGAGACCAGGGGTCAGTGAAATTATTATCACATTGCTCTACTTGCTGGCATCCCTACCTACCTCATCAATCGTCTCAGCATGTGAAGAATGCGGCTGCTGGAGTCCTCACCTGCACTCCTATCTATGACCACATATGCCCACTGCTGGCGTCTCCCCACTGGCTGCCAGTTAAATACAGGATTGAATTCAAGACCCTCCTTTTCACCTACAAGGTTCTCACTGGCGCTGCTCCAACCAACATACATCCGTGACCTACTTCAGGCACCCTCCTCAACACGGCAACTTAGATCCATCAATACAGGCTTGTTGCATGTGCCCAGATCGCACCACCATTCAATGGGTGACAGTCTGCTCGCGCGCTGCTCGCAGACTTTTGACACTCGAACACGCTTCCATTTGAAATTTAGTCCCTGGGCATTTTCATATCCCGTCTCAAGACTCACTTGCTCTGTAAGGCCTTGAAGTGCTCTGGCCAGAATTGTTAATGCTGCTCACTGCCATGTGCATGGATAATGGCGTGCTGGTGACCTGCAACTGCTCAGGTACATATCTTCCTTCCTTTATTTGTTTTAACAATTATATTATTTCTATTTGATGTCCTTCATTGATTTACATTTAATATTTTACTTAATTGATCTAATGCTGATGTTAATGAAGTGCCGTTTTCTCCAGACCTTTGTGACTCGGGTGAAATGCGCTTAAGATATGCAAATATTATAGTAATACATTAACGACCAGGTCCCCTTCCAGTTTAGCCAGACGTGCCGCAAGGACATGCCTACGGGGTAGACCGAACTGTACGTGCTGCTTACCAGTTGTTCCGAGAACACATCAAACTCTCCCGTCGTACCCTGCGACGAGACACACACAGGGAAACATGGGGTTAAGAAGACGCAGGTTAACAGCGGCAGATACGCACACAAGTCACTGCTGGCTTCATCATCCAGTGCCTATGATTATCCACTGCGTCGGTCAACGGCATGGGTATTGGATCAGAATTTTTGGGCTAAATGTCTTCCTGACATCAACATCTATTCGTCGGAGGATCTTCGGATCGTTATTTGTGTGGGACATCTCCTCAGATCTGTTCACCAAGGGAGTCCCTAGTCGGAGCACTAGACTCAAGATCTGTTCACCAAGGGAGACCCTAGCAGCAGTGCTAGATTCCTGATGAAAGCTCTGACTTTCATTGAAACACACAAACTATTCCACCACAATACGGTTGCAATCCATGGAGGTCAATGCCACGTGGCTTCCAAAAACTAGTGACGTGCCACCATCCGTCTTACCTTCCCCGTGAGGTTGTAGATGTATCGTGCCAATGTCTCGCCAAGGACTTTAACATTCCGACTCAGCTTCTTGATGTCGACCTGGGACCTGCACAAGAAGGGTGGTGAAGCGGTGACATCCGCACCTCACAGAGAAGGTTTTGCCTGAAGCAGTTTGATTCCCGCCTCTAACACTGGCTCCTATCTCTAAACTGGCTCCTATCTTTAACATTGCCCGAGGAGGTTAGATTCCTACCTCGGGCACCTTTCGGTGCGACATTTGTGCATTCTCTCCCCCTGTTCTGCATGGGTTTCCCCCGGGTTCTCTACTTGCCTCCCTCAATAAATAAAACTCATTGATTATTGGCCAATAGCATTGTAATAAAGAGGAAGTAGTGTCTGGCAGCCTGATGCCGGCTGACCACTTCCGGACGACTCCCCCTCCCCCTCCCCTCTGCAGTTTCCTCGCTATGCCTCTGTATCCGTATCTTCTCCATGACCGGGCATGGAATTTGTACGCATTGTAAATTGTATTATTATTCATTATGAGCGCGACATTCACGCACGGCCAACATCCCGTACGCCCGCGTGTGTGTGCGAGCGCACACGTGTCTGGCGCGAGCGAGCGCAATGGGTTTCAGGGCGCGCGTCACAGACTGTGTGTAGAATGGTAGTGCTGTGGTCAGCACGCGTTGCTAAGAACACAGCGTCCGGAGTTCGATTCCAGTACATGGCCAACACCAGTGACGACTTTCTTAACTAGTCCTGGGACCTCCTGTAGCTCGACTCAGCCTCAAATGAGTATCTGATGTGTTAACATTGTTACTAGGGAGACAAAGGCTGTCAGGCATGGTGCTGGCCACCCACCTCCGCTATAGGGAGGATCAATGTCTTTGTTGTGACGGGCTGCAGGGTGTGTGCAAAAGCTGGTCCATCTGGCGGTTATCTCAGTCAAGCGACCCATGGCACCCAGGATCTGTCCCGTGACCTCCTCCTGCCAGTGGCGAGCGCCTCCGATGCGTCACGCGACGGCCTCAAACCACACCGATCCTACCACACGCATTGCGGCGATATCACCGCCGGTCAACGGTGAACAGAGGCCGCTGCCATCGTCGCCATTGCATGAACAGACGGGTAACTGCACACCGGCGTGGGCACACACGTGTGACCGTGTACACGCGTTTATCGCGAGTCGGGCGTAGGCCTGAGCCCTGCGACGGCCCAGCGTCCCGCCCCCCACCCCCTCCGCACCCGACGTCAGCGATGGTCGTCCGCTCGGGCCGGCGGTGCGTGTCGAGGCGCGAGGCAGTGAAGGCCGGAAGGCGGCGGATGCCAAAACGCTCGTGCTCCCAGGCGAGCATCTCCTCCGCTAGGTTAATCTTCTTGTGCAGCATGGAGAAGCTCAGCGACGGGTGCTGGCTCGCCACCACCTGGTGCGCCGCGGGCACGCCAAGACACGAGACACACGTATTCATGACTCCATGTTGGAGAAGATCTCTCACAATATCTCAGAGTACTTGGGGCAATGAACCTAGGCAGCTTGTTTTTGGGCTATGGAAGGAAACCAGAGTGCCTGGCCACAACCCACACGGACACATGATGAACGCACAAACTCCGCACAGAAAGGCGGCACCCAAAATGGGAATCGAACACAGGACTTCCTACTTTGAGGCAGCGGAGCTCACTCACAGTGCCACCATGCCACCCTCCTTTCATTTTGGCTGGCTGCATAGCTGCCTTCCCGCTTTGCCTCCAGGGGCGCTGTGGGGAAGTAAAATACACCAGAGGAGGAATGGGCGGCAGGGTGGTGCAGCGATAACATCTGCACCTCACAGAAATAAAGTCGTGACTGAGGCACCTCGTTTCCCACCCAGGGCACCATTCTGTGTGGAGTTTTTGTGTTCTCACCCCGTGTTCAGCGTGAGTTTACTCCGACTTCTCCGATTTCCTCCCACAAATAAAAAAAAAACGTATTAATGAACCGATTGATAAAAACCTACATCATTACATAATATATAGGATGCAGTGTCTGGCAAATGTTGGCACCGGCTGACTGCATGGCTGTCTTTCCCCTCCCCACCTCTCTGTAGTTTCCTCACTACACCTCCGTATCCATATCTCGTCTATAAACATGCGTGGAACTGGTGCGTTACAAATCGTGTTATTATTATTATTAGAGGCATCATCAGGCTGAAGATGCCTCCAACGAGAGGCAAAACGTTGAAGAAGCGGAGGAACACCGCTATCCTGAAACAGCACTCTTGAGAAGCATTTCTTAGGAGGTGCACAGTGACACAGAGACACAGAGACACGGAGACATGGGTAAGAGACACAGTTAGTCAGTGTGCGAACCAGATGGCGTGAGTGATGAAGCCAGAGAGTATGCGTGCGTAACCGAATGACGGAGAGACGCAGTCTAAGGGAATTGGAGAGAGAACGCGAGTGAGGAGGAGACAATGAGCCAGTGGGTGCAGATGGCGTTTAAATGAAAGGATCTAGAGCGAGCATGAGACAAGAAAGCGCCTGAGCGGACAGGCAAGCCTCACGTATTCGAGCTCCTTGAGGAAGGTGTAGGGGGGGGTCCCCTCCTTGGGTGGTTTCGAGACGTGCAGGTGGAGGCTGTCCCCGCTGCCCAACGTATCAAGGCACAGCACGAACGCCACGCCGTCCTGCAGCCAGCTAGCATCTGGGCCACGGGAACAACACCCGGTGACCCACATCCCTTTACCCTCAACAGTAGCCATTCGCTACTAAGTGGTGGTGACGTCACCACAGCAGCACCTGTGCTAGTATTGTGCACCCTGAAGCCACGTGAAGTGTGAAAGACTTGTCGACAAGAGGTGAAGGAACAGACCCGAGTGTTTGAGGTTGCCTGAGATGACTGGCAGATGCACCATCTATGCTCCATACTGCGCCTTACCCTCACTTACTCACCTGCACATTGCCCAGCCCCACACTATACCTAAGTAGGGTTTTTATATTTACACAAATTGTTGCTGTGAGTTGATGTACCCTGTTATTGTGTGGGTTACATTTTTCATTCTGGAAATGTGTTACATCGCAAGAATCCTGCATCTAGTGCTTGCAAGCTGAAGGAGCACTTTCTGTTGTATGTTAACGATCTGTCGATTGTTAGATAAGAGCCAGTGTTGTTAGAGACAGGAGCCAGTGTTAGAGACAGGAGCCAGTGTTAGAGATAGCAGCCAGTGTTGTGTCACAGGAATCCCACATCTGGAAAGTGCAAGCTCACTGGGTACTTTCTGCTGCAATAATAATATCTCAAACACCTGTGTGCCATGCTCAGGTTTGCCGTGTCAGCACGGCCGGCGCAACATCGACCTACACATATGAATATTTCACGGAAATAGCAATTCAAGGATATCTTTGTTTTAAGTGGAAAAGATGTAGTGCAGTGGTTAGCGAGCTGCGGTAAAAGCACCGCCAACCCAGTTAGATTTCTGCTCAGGGCCACCACCAGCGACGATTCTCTGAACTGGTGCTGTACCTCCCTTAGATCGACTCAACCTCAGATGACTACCCAGTGCGGTGTGTAAACATCGCCACTAGGGAAACAAAGAAGGCTTGGCGTAGTGCTGGCCACCCGCTCGTGTGCCCTGTCGACCTTTGTAGGTACGAGAAAACGCTTGGCACGACACACAAGTCTGTTAATGCTATTGGGGGGGGGATGTCTGTTTGATGCTGTGCATGCTGTCGCTGCCCCCCCCCCACCCCACTGTTCCTGGATGCCGTCCCCACTGCCCCTTACCTGTGTGGTCTAGGTTGTCCTCCAGCCAGCGTTTAGTGCCCTGGTATCCAAACTTCCCACCGCCCGACAGGAAGAACAGGAGGTTGTATCTGCAGGTGTTGGGGTGACATCCGGGATGGTAAAATGGAGCAGCTATGCCTAAGAGAGCAGTAGTGTGTGTGCATATGTATCCGTGTCGATCTTTATAGGTGTTCGCTAACAGCACTTGACCCTACACCGTTAGGCTATACGGGGTACATGTCTTTGTGTACGTGTGTCTGACTAGGTAAAGTGGTAGTGTAGTGGTTAGTGTGCTCCGTTACATACCCAGCAAACCAAGTTCGAGTCCCGCTTAGGGTCACCACCAGTGATGATTTTATGAACCAGTCTTGGGTCTCCCCTAGGTAAGCTTAGTCTCAAATGTTACATTTTGTTGCATTGGTCAGATAAAATGTTTGTTGTATTGCAGGAATCCCTCTTGTGGAGCCTGCCAAGCTCACTGGGTACTTTATGCTTTATTAATAATAAACATGTGCACTGATGTAGGTTATCACGGCACAATGTATGAGGATTGCTTTCAAAAGCTGCTTTTTTGGGAGAGTTGTGTCATTGAGCGCTCCTCATCTCTCCTTTGCGACATTTCATTTCCCACGTTGAAGCATGGTCAGGTGTTTTGTGACCGATTTCATTCAGTCACAAGAACTCGGTCTGTTTTTCCAGACAGAGAGCACGGGTTAGATGAGAGATGGACTGATGTGGCACAGGAGGATCTGGAGCTGAGTGGACTTGCTGAAGACTGGTACTAGCGGTATCAAGATCGACTTCTGTGGAGGAGGGTCGTGAAGGATGCTACCGGGGCACTTGGGAGACAGTCGCCCTCCAATAAGAACAGATGGCGGAGAAGCGCCGCTCACAACAGCGAGCGGAGTACCCGGCGGCTAAAACACTGCGATTTGGCAGAGTAGGGAGCACAGGTGGTGCATCTGCCAGTCATCTCAATCAGGCAACCCATAACACCTGAGTTTGCCACGTGACCTCCAGTCGACAAGCCTTCGACACTGCATGTGGCCTCAAGGTGCATATGGCCTGGCAGAAGCGCTGTGGTGACGTCACTGCCACTTAGTTGCGAATGGCGGTTGTGTGCGACTTGGCTGTGTGCGTGCACCCACGCGGCGTGCGTGCGCTTGTGCGTGTAGAGCTTGGAGAAGAGTCGCGCCAGCTCCAGCAGCGCAGCCACTCCGCTCCCATTGGAGTCGGCGCCAAACGATAGCCACTGTGCACACACAAATCCCACATATAAGCTTTCATGGGCTGTTGGGGCAAGTGCTGCTATTGAGTAGCACCTATGAAGGCTTGGCACATGAGGGGGTGGGTGACGAATGCCATCACCGGCCGCCTTTGTCTCCCCAGTGGTAAGCTTTATAGACCACATGAGGCACTTATTTGAGGCCAAGTCCACCTATGAGTGTGCATACACACAATTAATATTTCAACGGTATAATAAATAAAATTCGACTCCTTCACTTGCGGACAAGTTCACACGGTAAAGGAAGATATTCTATGAAGAATGGTAATGCACATACCTCGCAGAAGGAAGATTCTGCCCGAGGCGGTTTGATTTTCACCTTGGGTGCCATTATGTGCAGAGTTGGTGTGTTCTCTCCCTGTTCTGCATGGGTTTTCTCCAGGTTCTCCAGTTTTTTTTAGTAATTTAATCTAGCAGATGCCCTTATTCAGGGCAACTTACTTCATCATACACACAACTAAGTAAATAAATACATAAACGTGACATAAAAACTACCAGTTGCCCAACATTGCGAAGTGTCAAAGTGTTGTTTCCAAAAGCTGCTCTTTCGGGATAGCCGCGTCCATGGCTCCTTCCTGCTCGTTCGCGACGTTTCGCCTCTCACATTGCAAACATCCTCAGGAGAGAGTGGGAGGCAAAATGTCGGAAAGGAGAGAGGAGGAGTGATCGACACGGCTATCCCGAAAGAGCAGCTTTTGGAAGCATTTAAACATGCATCGAGCAGTGAAAACCTACATCAGTACAAAGTGTTGTTGTCAGACATGTTAGTGATAATTGTACAAGTGTGTTGACTAATTCCAAAATGACGTGGACTCAATAACACTGCGTCAGGCAAATGTTGGCACCGGCTAATTGTGTGGCTGCCTTCCCCACACCTCTGTGATTTCCTCGTGCTGCTGGGTCATTCTCTTTTTGAACAAACACCTTTGACAGTGAGTGAATATTGTGGAGGCACGGGGCATTATAAACAGTAGTCATCGTCATTATCAATACCCGCTTAACCCTGTACAGGGTCAGGAAGCGACGCCAGTACAACATGGGCACTTTTTGGGGAAATTTACTCAGCAGGCCAATTAGCCTAGGCAGCAGTGTGTGTCTTTAGATGGTGGGAGGAAACTGGAGTACCCGGCGAAAACTCACGCAGGCAAGGGGAGAGAACACTCAAACTCCACAAAAAGTGATTAATTATTATTATTATTGCTGCCGAAGAAACTGACCGGCGCGAGTCCCATCGAGTCGTAATGCGCCACGATCACAATCGTTGGCAAGTCCTCTCCTCCCAGACCAGGCAACCGGCCCTGTGCCACAACCACCACCACAACCACAAGCACCACTACGGTCAGTGGCAGCACCGTGAACACCACCCCCAAATATTGGCAGTGTCGCCGCCGCCGCCGCCACCACCACCGCCGTGACCGTGACCAACACGAGCTTCACCACATGCACGCATCGCTGCTGTCACTACCATCATCACCGCCTTTACCCTTTACCATTCACCATTCACCAGCACCACCATCACTTTCACCAGCAAACACACCTTCGCCAGCTCCAAAGACCACTCGTGCAGTCTTAACTGACGCTAGGGTCAAGTGCGGTTAGTGTGTGGCACTTATGAAGAATGACACGGCACAGAAGGGGGTGGGTCACCAACACCAGGCCTGGTCACCTGTGTCTCCCTAGTGGCAACGTTGACACACCACAATAGGAACTAATTTTGAGGCTGAGTCGACCTCGGGCAGGCTCAGGACTGGTTCAGAAAATCATCACTGGCGTTGGCTGTGAGTGGGGGATTCGAACTCAGGTAGCCAGGTATGTAGCCCAAGGGCCCTAACCGCTGAGCCACCACTCCAACACCACCCCTATCATCTCCGTCACCACCGCCACCGTGGCTTGTTTTGGAGGTGTGGGGGGGAGAGCGGTGGGGGCTGGGGGCGTGGGGGGCGGCGGCGTGGGGGCACCTCAATGCTGGTGATTGGCCAGTCCGGCAGAGCCTTGCTCTGGCCTCCGCTCGCCACCATCTGGAAGCCGTTTGCTGTTGCTGTGCTGAGCATCACTTCATGGGGAGGGGGGTATTAGGGTGGGGGGTAGAGGGGAGGGGGTAGAGAGGAGGGGGGCCCGGGGAGGGGAGCACGGGGAGGGTGAGGTGCGTGTACCCAGGTAAGTGTTCCAACCTAGGTGAGCGTGTGTACAGGTGAGCGGGTGAATCTGAGCCTTGACCGATGTGCAACACTACGAATGCCGTGTGAGCGTGACCGTGCGCGCATGCACTTAGCCTGGCGCGTACCCTGCGCGGCGGAGGCATGCTGCAGTGCAGTGGAGGCGGCGTGCAGCTGCGCGTGGATCGACAGAAGCTCCTTGTCCTCGTGAGCCAGGTACACGGGAACGGCTGTCTCCATCATTAGCAGCTCGGGCTCCACCTCCCGCAGCCGCTGTGCCACCACGGGAGGGGGAGATGGGGGACGGGGGGGCAAGGGGGGAGGGGATGGGGGACAACACAAGGGGGAGCAAGGAGAGGGGCAAGTGGTTAATGAATATACATTTATTTGGGGTGATGTGGGTTCATGACTGGTGATCAGAATCAATATTGAGAGCTGCTCTTTCGGGATAGCCACGTCGAGGGTTTCTTTTCTCCTCTTCATGATGTTTCGCGTCTCCCATGTTGGAGTCATGAGACTCAGTCGGGCTGAGATTAAATGGAATAAAAGCATAATTAAAAACGAAACTGCCATGCAGTGTAAGATAACTCTGGTTTATCGACGGGTTTTAAGTTTGCCAGCAGATGGATAGAGTGGGTGGACAAGTGAACGACGATAGAGTGGGTGAATGAGGGAATGGTGGTGTGAGTGGTTGAGAGAGTGGGTAAGCGAGCGAGCGATTGCATAAGCGAGTGGGTGAAGTGGATAAGCGAGCAAGTTAGCAAGCGAATCAGTAACAGTGGATAGGTGCGTGGCTGAGACAGTGAGTGATTGAGTAGGCGGGTGAGCGAGCGGGTGAGCGTGCGATTGAGTGATCGAATGAGCTGGTGAAGAAATGGAGGAACGGTTTGGTTAAGCTGCGAGGAAGAAAGCAAGCAGCTGAGCGAGCTGGTTATCAAGTGAGCGAGTGAGTGATGAATGAGCAGTTATGTGAGGGAGCGGGTGCGTAGTTGAGCGAGTAAGTAGGTGGGCAAATAAGTGGGTGAGTCAGTGAGTGGGTGGGTGAGCGAGCAAGAAGCAAGCTGGCGAGCAATCAGGTGAATGGGCGAGTGAGCGGGCAAGTAAGTGAGGTGGTGAGTAGATGTGTGAGTGAGCAGGTGAGCAAGCGCGGGAGAGCAAGTGGATGAGTCGGACAGCCAGCGAGCCAGTGAGCAGGTGCGCGAGCAAGCAGGTGAGTGGGCGAGCAAGCGAGACGGCGGATAGGTGAGCGAGCAAGCAGGTGAGTGGGCGAGCGAGCGAGATGGCGGAATATAGGTGAGCGAGCAAGCAGGTGAGTGGGCGAGCGAGCGAGATGGCGGAATATAGGTGCGCGAGCAAGCAGGTGAGCGAGTGAGTGAGCGTGCGTACCTCGAGCGCATCGCCGGGCAGGCTGCCGAGGTCGGGCGGCAGTAGGATGACGACGGCGGCCGCGGCCTGGGTGAGCGCGTGGCGCAGCACGTGCAGCGACAGCTCCGAGAGGCGCAGCAGCACGCAGCGGCGCGACAACACGTCCGCATCGCCCGAGCGCGCCTCCGCATTCACGATTGCGTTCCGCGAGCCTGCACGCACGTCCGGCAGCCCCCAGTGTGAAGTCAAACATGACGCGTGACGCGGTTACCGAGACGCACCGAACAATAATTTATAACGCGCCGCGCAAAGTCCACGGCTGCTCCACGATAAGACGCGGATATTGAGAGAAGCACTGTTCTGCGTTTTTTTGGAGCGAGGGATGCTGTGTGTGCGTGTTGTGAGCAGCTGCGGAGAGTGCGTGAGCGCGGTGAAGGGAGTGGCTTGAGGAGGTGGGGTAGGTGGTGGGAGAAGAAGGGGTGCGTGGGTGAGTGGGTGGGCGTGTCAGTGCGTGAACGCGTTCCCGTGAGTGGTGTGAGTTAATTGACGAGGTTTCGGGGGTGTCCTTAGTGAATAACTAAGTGGCAGAGTAGTGCTGTTTTGTCCATGATTTGCTGTTGTATTAGCAGCCAGTGTAGAGAGTCGTACGCAGTCAGTGCAGAGTGAGTGTCTGAAAGGGATATTAATGACTGCTCGAGCCTGGTTACATTTTGCTAAGGCTGCCAACCGTCCTAGATTGGCATCCATCTCCCCAGTGGAAGGAATCCGGGAGATTTGATTATGAATAGGACATATAGTGACACTGGCCTTTACGGGGCCCTGCAAGCGCCACTAAATGACGATGGATAATATATGTTTATTATTACAGCAGAAAGCACCCAAGAAGCTCGCAAGCTTCAGATGCAGGATTCCTGTGACACTACACTGGCTCCTGTCTCGGACACTGGATCCTGTCTAACACGCTATAGATGCTTATTATTACAGCAGAAAGTACGCAGTGAGCTTGCAAGCTCTAGGTGCAGGATTCCTGCGACACAACAAACGTCCAAAATGACCAACGCAACAATGATGAAACCAAAGGGTAAATAAAACTTACGGCTAAATCTGTAGAAAATTTTAATTCTAACCATAATCGTGAAAAGTAAACAGTAACACTCCGGCCCGAAGAGCAAAATGAATTAAGAATCGACAAAGTTGAGAAGCGGCACAATAGTGGCAACATTTACCTGACACTGCTTCCTACATATCATGATGGTATTGGGCAACTACTTAATGCGTTTTTTTGGGCGGTGGAAACCAGAGGAAGCCCACGTAAAACAAGGGGAGAGACCACACAAACTTTTGGAAGGTGCCTGAGTTAAGAATCAAACCACCTTGAGCAGCACATTCTTTCTGTGAGGTGCAGATGTCATCACTGTGCCACAATGTTACAAGTTTAACACACACACGGTAGGAACAAGTCCTTACAGGACCGACAGGGTAACACCACCACCACCCCCGACAGCACGAGCGTGACTGGGCCTCCCCCACCGTCCCAGATGTAATGCTGCCACTCATTCTGTCCTCTGCCCCGCTGCCCGTACCGTGCTGCTGCCCCTAATCCGTCCTCTGCCCCGCTGCCCGTACTGTGCTGCTGCCCGTACCGTGCTGCTGCCCCCACTCCGTCCTCTGCCCCGCTGCCCGTACCGTGCTGCTGCCCCCACTCCGTCCTCTG
>JAZEWT010000033.1:914895-925505 GCA_036362905.1 Mordacia mordax | reverse complement strand
TGTAACTGGGCGTGCGGAAGACACGCGCCGCCGTCGGCCGAGGGGGGGCCCGTCAGCCAGCAGCGGTCAAGGGGCGGCCGGGCCGCGCGGGGCGGCCGGGCGGGCCGCGGTTAAGTAACGCGCAACGCGCAACGCCGCGGCGCACGTTCGTTATTTCCCCGCGAGAAAGCAGAACAACGCAGAGGCGCGCGGAACAACACAGGCAGGGCGGAGAGAAAATAGCCACGCGGCGTAAGCCGGCGCCAATATCCGACTCGGTGTCCTCTGTATATTAATAAAAATAATAATTGCATTTGTAGAGCGCTTTTCACCCGAGGGTCACAAAGCACTTCACAGAGCTGCGGAGAGAACGGCACGTCGACAACGACGGCACCAGAATGGAAAATTAAGATGCTATGAGTCAATGACCGAGGATTTTTTTGTTAAGGGAGGAAACCAAGGTACCCGCTGAAAACCCACGTGTGCAATACGAGACCACAAACTCCACGCGGGTAAAAGTGGCACCCGAGCTGGGAGTCAAACCCAGGGCCTTCTCATTGTGGGCAGCGGAGCGGAAGTCGCCACTGTACCGCGATTGTAAGCTTGCGAGTTCAAATCCTGGCTGGGGGGGGTTTAACGGAGAGCTCTTATCGTCAGGCCTTGCGTTGCACTAAGGCCGGAGTCCACTACCCTGAAGATCGACCCGCCGTGTGCCGCAGCAAGGGCGAGGACGAGGGGGGGGGGGATCCTCCGCGGAGGCGGTGCGGGCGACTCACCTCACGTTCACCGTCGCCTGCCGTCGCGACTGCCTCTTGGGCGTCACGTCGTCCTCGTCGTCCGAAGACTCGCTCTTCTTCCGCTTCTTGGGCGTCTTCTTCGGCGTGCCGCGGCGGGTCGGCGGCCTACGCGGAAGCGCGGCACCGCGCGGTTAGACGGCGGACGCGACGCCTGGCCGCGGCGGTGCGCGGCAGGGGCAGCAACGCGATCGGTCGCCCAAGCGGTCGGGAGCCGGCCACCAGCACGAAGGTAAAGATTACCCCCCCCCCTGCCGTGTAGTCTTAAGACTGTAGGCTCAAGCACCTTTAGCGAGTAGCGCCTATGAAGGTCGAGTGGCAATGTTTACACACCATACACAAGATATCATTTGAAGCTGAGTCGACCTCGGGGAGGCCCAGGACCCGTTCAGAAAATCGCCACTGGCAAAAGAATACCCGATAGCTTGCAAACTCTTTATGGAACTCCGATAATCAGGTTTGTAGTGCAGCGCGCGCACCCCTGCACCACCGCGCCCCACACAGCGACCGTTGCGCACGCTTGCCAGTAGCTCGAGAGACGAGCAGTCGCTCGCTCGTGCGATGCACAGCCGCTGTTGCGCGCGCACAGCCGGTCACGCAGGTGCACGGGCAGCCAGCGTCACAAGGCGGTGACTGACGACACACACGCAGCGAGTCACTGAACACACGCAGCCACTCTCGACGTGCGCAGCCACGGCCGTTCAAAAGATACTCGTCCGGTCACGCACCGCCGCGGCTCGGATCGCGCCACGTACCTGGCCGGAGGTTTTGGCGGAGGGCGCCGTGATCGAACTTTGTTCTGGGGCTCGTAGTCAGAGGCGCTTCCTTCGCTGCTGTCCTCATCCTCTTCTTCCTCCTCCTCCTCCTCCTCGGCACCGTCGTCGCCGGTGCCAGACGCCTGCCAGTCCTCGCTGGGAGCGCGCACGGTTGTATCAAACGGCGCCCGAGCGACAGACGCGTGTTTTCAGAATTAAAAATCTCCCGAGCAGCCTTAAACGGACTGTAGGATCAAGCGCGCGAACACCGCTAGGGAGACGAAGACTAACGTGGCCGGGCATGGTGGAGACCACCCCCTCATGTGCCGTCCTTGGCCTTCATAGGCACTGCGCGCTAGCAGCACTTGAACCTCATCTCATCTCATTGTTAGAAACTGCCGAGCCCTGAACTGGGTCGCGGTGAGCCAGAGCCTATCTCGGCAGACACAGGACGCAGGGCAGGGATATACCTACGATAGGACGTCAGTCCATCACCGGGCACTGAGGGCAATTTAATCTGCAAGCCAATTAACCTATGCAGCAGCATGTTTTTTGGACTGTGGGAGGAAACAGGAGTGCCCGGCGAAAACCCGCGCGGAAACGGGCAGAACATGCAAACTCCACACAGAAAGGCACCCCGAACCAGATTCGAACCCGGGACCTTCTTGCTGTGAGGCGACAGCGCTACCCGCCGGGCCACCGTGCCCACGCCCGTGTCATCCGTAATTGACAGCGATTGCGACGAGGTTATCGCCGCGACTGAAACATCGTCGGAGGGCTAAACCCAACTGCACGGTGTCGAGACGCGCAAGTGGGACTGGCAGCGCCCCGCGGAGCAGTGTCTGTGAAGCGATAGCATCCCGACCTGCTCACAGAAAGAAGGTCCCACCCAAGGTGGTTCTATTCCCACCTCGGGCACCTTTCTGTGCGAAATTTTGTCCGTTCTCCCCCTGTTCTACGCGGGTTTCTTCCGGCTTCTCCGGTCTTCCCCCATAACGCAATTGGTCAATAATATCGTATTATATAAGGCTGTATTATCTGGCAAATGCGAGCGTGGGCAAATCGCGTGGCTCCATTCTCCCTCCTCAACGAATCGTGTGCCACGTGGCATTATAACCGTAATATTAAATCCGCTTATTACGAAGTCGGCCGGACAGTAGCTGTGGCTGTTGCTTCTGCTGTCGCGCCCAAACCGCCAGTGCCCCGCCGGTGCCGTGCTTACTCTGGCCTCCGCTTCGCTCGTCCCTTCTGCTTGGGCGAGTCCTCCGAGTCGTCGTCGTCGTCGCTGCTGCCCTCCTGGGAACGCACGCGACACCGGCGCGGGCCCACGCGCGCGCGTCAAACCCGCGTGCGGCGCCGGCGCAAACCGCTACACCGTGCCGCACCAACGCGACTCGCAGAAGCCTCGGCCGGGAACGCCCGCGCGGGGAGATCAAGGCTTCGCTCGCCGCTCAACTCGGGGTTTTACGCGCAGCCATCGTCAGCCCCTACTGGCAGAACCGTGTCACCGTGCAGACACGTCACGAGCGCGCAATGCGGTCAGCGCCTGCACACGGCGGGTTTCCGAATCGTTTTAAGTGTTTTATTTTCCATGACCGGGTTTCAAGTTCAAGGCCAAGAGACGCGTTTTTCAGTCGGGACATTTGTTCTGTCGTTTTCCCCCACATTCGGAGCTTGCTAAGTTCACTGGGTACGTTCTGCTATAATAATAAACATTTATCTGGTAGTCAAGTGTGAATATCTTGTAGCTGTTTAAAAAATTATTGTCAAAAACGTTGCTAATAATGTTATTAATTTCAGTACACATTGCTCTTCCAATACATTCTCTCGTTAAGTCAATTACGGACCCCGTTCAGTGTACCAATCACATCGGCCTTCTTGCTCTCAAACAGCGGTATCGGCGCCGACGCATCCACATTGGTCTACCTCTAGTTCTGAATCCCAAGACCACTCCAGTTGTACCCCTTTACATGGTTCCCAGAACGAGAGGTAGACCAATGCGGATGCATCAGCTCCGACACCGTGGGATACATGGGAACCATGTGAAGGGGTACAACGTCGAGCTTTGGGAAATAGCAACAAACACGTGTCCTTGTTGCGACCCTCCTAAACTAAACCTCAAAGCGCTGTTTTCCCCTTTACGTTCCAGCAAGGTTTTGGGATCAGCGGGGCGATGCTGCCGCTGTGCACGATCCCAACCGAGTAACGTTCAGGTAATCTTTCGGCATTCGGACGTTTGCTCGGCCAATTGCGAACGGAGTCACGAGGGCGCCTTCGCTGAAGTCGGCGGCTCCGCGTGGCGCCCACACGCGACAAGTCAGCGATGGGCCACTACTCAAACTCAAGAATGCCTACGTCTGCCTGTGAGCCTCTAAGACTGCCAAACGGAGTCTGTGACCCGAGCCTGAGCCAATTCCAGGGAACGCCCCCCATACCCAAATCTCATCCATTCCCCCCTCCCCCAACCCCAACAGCCCCCCCCCGCCCCCTACCCAGCAGTCTCCCCGGTGCCATGGCCTTACCTCCACCCGGCTCACATCTAGGCGAGACGGCTCTTGACGGGAACGGTTTGACCTCCTGACCCCATAAACATCAGGGAACTCTTCCCACATCTGCAAACACACAGCCCAGTAGTCATGGACCCCTTCCCAAGACAGTCCCCTCTGGCGGGAGGAGGGGGGGGTGTGTAGGAGCAATGGGGGGGGGAGGGGGTAGGTGGGAGCAGGTCAGGGGATAGAGCCAAAGGAGACAGAGGGGTACAGTGGGATGGGAGCGAGAGAAAGGGGCTGGCGTTTGGCTCCGACAACGCGTGAGAAACCTTTTCTTAGATAATAACTGGCGTTTGAATTGTCCGTGAACAAGCACTGCATCACCCACTGCACATTCAAAATCCGCCCCAGTTCAACCTCTCCTCCCAGGTAGCGGGCTCGCACTGTACCGCATCTCTTATGCCCGACACCACAGGAGACGGGCATCGCCAATCGGAGCTCATGGAACATCGGAGTCTGCCACTGCCTGCCGTTAAAACGTCTCGCTCGTTTGGCTGAGTCGAGGGGGGGGGGCCTTCTCCCAAACGGGATCGTAGAGGACCACGCGTCGGCGCCCCGCATGCAGCGTGGCGACACGGCTGCCCGGTCGTCGACCCGTGGCCGCCGGCGCCGAGCCCGCGCAGCCCGCGGCTCCGCTGACCCCGTCATCCAAGCGGACGCTGTCGATGCGCAGGTCGGTCGCAGCCTCCCGATTGCGAGCCCGTGTGTCGCGTAAAAAGCCCGGCGTTGCGGTCACCGCAACGCCTCCGTCGATCGACTCGAGTGGCGCCCTCGAAGCCGTTTCGCTCGTGCCCCGGGGGTCACGGTGCCACTCGCCGGGAGCCGCTAGTCTAACGGCACCGCCGCTATGGTGGGGGTGACCTCTGCGCAATCCACCAATTGGTTCGTCATTGCGGCAGGCTTGCTCAGGCTCTACCACCGGGTTGGGGTGGGTGGGGGGGGGAAGGTGGACAGTGGTACCTTCTTGACGTCGGCGAGTCGCTCCTTGCGCGAGGGCCGCCGGTTCTGGCGCTGGCTCGGCGAGCCGCCCCCCCGTGAGGTGGCCCCTTCCGACCCTGAACCCCCCGAGCCCGCCGAGCCAGCCGAGCCCGCCGAGCCGCCGGAACCGCCGGAGCTGCTCTCCGATTGGCTGCCGGAGTCATCGCCGCTCTCCGATTGGCTGCCGGACTCCGAGCCGGAAGCCGACTGATTGTCGTCCTCAGAGGCAGCGCTGCTAAGGGAGACGTGGGGGAGACACGGGGGCGGTCAGGGCACACACAGCTCACAGCTACATGACCACCACTGCAACTCCCACGCAACAACAACCACCACCGCAACTACTGCAGAAAAACCACCCAACTACAGTCAAATCTGACTTTAGTTGGAAGGCTTTCGCCACCAAGCTTATCGATGAAATCCATTTTTTTTGGATCAGGTCACGCAAAAAATCGTGTCGTTTAACCCTCCACCACCTGACACGGCCAATCAGTAAGGCTTGTCACGTGAACAGAACGTGCCAATTCCTTCACCATCTCAGCACACCGGTGTGTGGGAGAGTGAGCCCACGGAATTTTAAGTCAAACAAATGTCAAAGAGAGGTCCTGGGTTCGATTCCCAACTCGGGTGCCACCTTTCCGCGCGGAGTTTGCACATTCTCGCCAAGCGTCCGCGTCAGCTCTTTGCCGGGTAGCCTGGTTTCCTCCCGCAGCCCAAAGACATGGCGGTGATGCCTAGGTTAATTAGCTAGCTGAAGAAAACGCCCCCAGTGCCCTGCAATGGACTGGAGTTGCATCGCAGGCGCGGCACAGTCTTGCGCCTGTCAGGACAGGCGGGTATGGATAATAAATACACTGACTACTGACGACTGGAACAATAATGATTAAAACAAAACGGTGGCGGAGACCCGCAGGCTCGCGTGCACATAAGACTAAGACGGAGCTGTGGTTAAATTGGGTTTTTTTAAGGGCAGTAAATTCAAGGTATCAGCCCGGTCACGGTAAATGTGTTTACCCACTTAAATTAAGTACATTAAATGTGTTTACCCACTTAAATTAAGTACGTTAAATGTGTTTACGCACTTAAATTAAGTACATTAAATAAACGGCCATTAAAAACATCAGTTTGACTCATCTTGCTCTGGAAGTGCAATTATTATTATGATGTTATGATCATCGCTCATTGGCCCCCGTCACTCTGGTCTGCACTGCCGGAGAGAGGCATTTGCTCCTGGATCACAGAAGCTGACAGCGGAGATCAGATAAAGCAGCCGCCTGGAACAAAACAAACTCAACCTCGTCAACCACAAACGTGCGGAGTTTACCGCAGTTATCCGTGCACCGCTGCCAACGTGGCAGTATTTCCGGACCGCGTGCGGTGCCGTGCTGCCCTCGGATGCCCCCTGCACGAGTCGCAACGCCAGCACGTTCGCGGTTCGCGCGAAACGGGAGCGACCGCTCCCGACTCCGGGGAATTCCCACTGGAGTCGCTGCAAACGGCATTCCCACGCCGCACCGCCGATGCCACAGAGGTTAAATACCAACAACGATGAAGAAAGCGCCCGAGGATGCGAACCGTCTCGACGGGGAGAGGGGGAGCGATCGACGCGGCGGTCCCGAGCGGCTTTCCTACGCGGTCACAGTGACGAAGGACGCGAATAAAGCGCGCCGAGTCACTTTCACGGCGGCGCGGTGGCTCAGTGGGTAGCGCTGTCGCCTCCTCACAGCAGGAAGGTCCCGGCTTCGAACCTCGGCACGGGTGCCTGTGTGGGAGTTTGCATGCTCTCTCCCCGTGTCCTCGTGGGTTTTCGCCGGGCGCTCCGGTTTCCTCCCAAAGCCCAAAAAAACACGCCGCTGCATAGGTTCATTGGTTCGCAGACTAAGTTGCCCGCAGTGCCCGATGACGGACCGGCGACCCATCGTGGGCATATCGCTGCCCTGCGCCCTGTGTCTGCTGGGATAGGCTCCGGCTCACCGCGACCCTGCGCAGGACTAAGCGGTTTCTGACAACGAGACGATGTCACCGGACGCGGAGCGCGTGACGGACGCGGCAACCCGAAAACGGGTTCGTCGGCACAAGTCTTCGGAGAGCGCAGCGCTCCACCGGGACACGGAATTCACCGCGCCGCGGTTTCCATTCACCGCGAGGAAGCCGCGCAGGAGCCCTTAAGAGGGGGGTTTGCAAACAACGCAGCCCGTTATTGGTGCGCGCCGATTAAAAACAAAACGGCGCGGGAGCGAATCTCAAGACTCTGGAGCGCTCGGCAACCTGAACACGTTCGGAAACCCCACCGTGTGAAGCTCGCCCATTCGCGGAATTAGTCTTAACAACGCAATTAATGCTGGGGGAAGCGGGGCTGTGGAAGAGGGGGGGGGAGGAGGAAGGTATGAGACGGTGGTGGCCCCTGCTTGCTGGCCGTGGGCAAGCGCGAGCGAGCGAGCGCCTTGCGCCCTCTGCCGGCAGCGCCGTGCACAGCGGCGGCTGTGAAGCCCAGCCACAGCACCCACCGCCGTCACCTTATCCGCTAGCTAACTCATCAACCCATCAACCAGCTGGCAATCAACGCCGCCGCCACCACAACGGCTAACTCACCGACCTCACACGGTGTCACCACACCAGGCCACATGCCGGCCCACCAATTAACACGGGGGGGGGGGGGGGGGGGGGGGGGGGGGGGGAGAGTAGAGAGGGTGGGGGCCCGGAAATAATTTCACTTATACTGTAGTGCATCTTATTACGTAAGCGGCAACACCGTATCTCTCGTGATAATTAGACACGTTAACCCCATTGCCACGCTCGTCAAGCTTATCGAGCGGGTGCTGTCTGTGCTGGCGCAGGCCAAGGGGGGGGCCCACGGCAGGCCTCGAGGGCCGGGGCCAAGTCCACGGCCACCTCTGCCCATCCCCGTCAATGATAAAAACAGCCCGGGCAGCCATTTTGTGAAATGCACATACATCTTAAGCTGTTCACAAAATGGAGGCTTAGCTTGCAAATTGGAACGTGCGAGCGATGGACTACGGGGAGACGGGGCGCCCGCCACGCACGCCGCCTGGCACCGCGCGGTGGGACCGGGGGGTCCCGCCGGCTCAACGCCGCCGTCAGGAGGCAACCGGAGGGGCCCTCACGAGGTGGCCGCCGACGCAAAACGAGGCGCGAGGTGAGCGTTGACGAAGAAACCAATTGGGTTAGTTTAAAAAAACTAACTTTGCCGTCAACTTTCCAAGCGGGACGAACGCTGCAAAAGACGAACGCGCGGTCAAAAGGGCAGATGGCTGGGGTAACGGTGGCCTCTGCAAGCTGGCCTTATGGCCACCAACTTGGAATGCGAAAAAAACCTCAAGAAATGAGTGAGAAAATGAAAGACGGTCGAGTTAAAAAAGTGATTAACGTCGCTATAATTTCCAAGAAAGCTGGCAATCGGGACGATAACGGAGATGTTGATGGAAGCAGTGGGATGAGCAGCCCCAGGCGAGTGCCAGAGAACACCTGAGTGGCCATTGGCACAGGTGGCCAGAAGCCATCACCCTCAAACCCAAGCTAAATGGGCCACGCAGGACATTCGGATGGGGCTACCACACAAGCCGAATAGACCTCGGTGATTTCACCACCTCCTGCTTCGAAATCCACCATGAACGTGCCGCTTGAGGGTGGTAAAAGCCTAGCACCTCACCTGGCCCAACCGTGGGCCCAACCTAGTTGCTCAATACACTAAGGAAAGTGTGAAGGCCTATTGAAGGCACTTGGTAGCAGATGCCACGGCGACGATGCATGGCCTCGGTTGGGCCACTGGGAAGGCACTGAACTTGCGTCCCTGGAATCGTCACATTCTACAGCAGGTGCACGGAGCCACGCAGCCTCCTCAACCTTCAAACAATGGCTGAGCCCGCGCCGACCGGCAGCCATAAACCATGGGAATCGCGACGATCATCTCAAGAGTTTAGACTAAAAAGAGGACAAACCTTGATGGTGACACATTGAACCAGACGTTAAGGACACAGTTGAACATTGGCACCGTCTACTGGTCCCATCAGGTGTCCTATCACATTGACCACAAGAACAACTTGCTGCACGCTGCGGCGAGAAAACTGGACCATCATGGACAAACAACGGTGCCTAATTATGCACCTGGGCTGGATTCTATGAAGCATTAAGCTGGATCAAGGGGTTCTGCAGGTCCACACAACATGGACACTGGACGAATGGGAGCAAGAAGGCTGCACGGTGATAAAAACGGCACTCGGTCACAGGCCTCTGGCTGTGGCAGCAAGCGGTGCAGGTTGAGAGCTGCAAACCATCTCAAAGCTTAATGATAAACGTTACAGATCTCCCATCTGCACTTCAATGTTCTCACGAGGACACAAACCATCGACTTCCGTTCCTCCGGGGATGCTGGGTGGGAACCAAAATCATCCACGTGCTCACCAAGAGCGGCGGACAGAGAACTTCCACCGCTAAAAGCGCCGGAAACAACGCGACGAGGAGACAACGCGGCGGTGTGTTGACGAGGTGAGCTGCAAACGAGAGCAGGCGGGCAGAACGAGAGTGAGGTGAGTGACCGCGGGCGGTGGTGAGGCTGGCACCACTGTCGCTGCTCACCTCGGGCCCCCTCAAGCGACACGTCGCACAACACCCAAGCGTTGTACACCACGCACACGGCACTGCGCCGAGCACTGCACCGCACACGATGCACTGCACACACTGCATCGCACCCATTGCACTGTACGGCATTGCATATACTGCACCGAGGACATTGCACACAGCGCACTGTAGTGCACAGTGCACTGTGCACTGCACACGGTGCACTGCACACGGTGCACAGTGTAGTGCGTGCATTTGAGTGCACCGCACACATTGCAGCGCAGACATTGCACACAGCGCACTGTATTGCGTGCATTGGAGTGCACTGGAATGCCCACAGTGCACTGCACACGGTGCACACAGTATAGTGCGTGCATTGGAGTGTACTGCAATGCCCACAGTGCACTGCACACGGTGCACACAGTGTAGTGCGTGCATTGGAGTGCACTGCAATGCCCACAGTGCACTGCACACGGTCCGCACAGTGTAGTACGTGCATTGGAGTGCACTGCAATGCGCACAGTGCACTGCACACGGTGCACACAGTGTAGTGCGTGCATTGCAATGCACTGCAATGCGCAGTGCACCCTACAAGGTGCACACAGCATAGTGTGTGCATTGGAGTGCACCGCACAGTGCACCGCACACGGGGCACACAGTGCACTGCGTACTTTGCAGCGCCCCGCACGCGGTGCACATACGGAACTGCACGGTGCACTGTACATCGCTTCATGCGCAGCGCACTGTACAGTACATATACACGGTACAGTACGTATTGCATGGCACATCACAATGCACAGGCCACTGTACACAGGCCACCGCACGGGCCACTGCACGGGCAAGCGCACTGTACACAGCACACTGTACAGGCCACCGCTGTGCACAACGCACAGTACAGTGCGCAGTACAGTGCGCACGTGCGCTGTGTACAGTACTGCGAACGGAGAGGAAACTCGAGTGGCACGGGGGGGGGTTGGTAC
>JAZEWT010000033.1:439960-454289 GCA_036362905.1 Mordacia mordax | reverse complement strand
ACGACTTCCTTACTCTTTACTTTCATGATTACGGTTCGAGTTTCATTTGTGCACAGATTGATGCCATGAGTTAATTTGCCCCCTTGGTAATATGCATTGTTGCATTGGTCAGTTCAGATGTTTGTTGTTGTCGCAGGAATGCCACATCCAGAGCTTGCAAGCTCACTGAGTACTTTCTCATCTCATTGTCTGAAACCGCTTAGTCCCATACAGGGTCACGGTGAAGCCGGAGCCTATCCCGGCAGACACAGGGCGCAAGGCAAGGATATACCGACGATGGGACGCCAGTCCATCGCCAGGCACTGCGGGGCAATTTAGCCTGCGAGCCAATCAACCTATGTAGCAGCATGCTTTTTGGACTGTGGGAGGAAACCGGAGTGCCCGGCGAAAACCCACGCGGACACGGGGAGAGAGCATGCAAACTCCCACACAGAAAGCGGCACCCGAGCCGAGAGATTCGAAGCCGGGACCTTCTTGCTGTGAGGCGTCAGCGCTAACCACTGGGCCACCGCGCCGCCCTTGAGTACTTTCTGGTGTAATTATAAATGTGTTTAGTGTTAGAGGCGGGAGCCAGCGTTAGAGATAGGCGCCAGTGTTAGAGCTAGGAGTCAGTGTTATATGTGGGAGCTGGTGTTCGAGGTGGGAGCCAATATTAAAAACAGAAGCCAGTGCGGTGTCAAAGGATTCCTACATCCAGAGTTTGCAAGCGCACTGGGTGATTTCAGCTGTTTACTAAACATCTTTCTATCTTTCTCAGCCAGCAGGCAAATAAACCTAGTCAGCAACAGCAGCAGTGTATGTTTGGACTCTGGCAGGAAAGCAACCTACCCGGTGGTGGGGTTATTAGCCAGAGAAAACACACATGCGCATGGGAAGAAAACGGAAATCCTGCATGGAAAACCACCCGAGCTGGGAACCAGTGGGATTTTGACTTGGCAGAAGGAGATTGGAATGCATGGATATTTAAGGGAGTCTATTGGTACATGTGTCTGTGGGTGTATACGCGTCTGTCCCATAACCTCCTGTCAACGAGCCGTCGCCACTTCACGCGGCCTCAAGGTGCACTTGGCCTGGCACAAGTGCTATTGTGAAGTCAACACCACTTAGTGGCGAACTAGGAAGGGAGGCCTGGGAATGAGGGGCAAGGGGGCTCTCCAACACTGGTTGCTGTTTCCAACTCTAGCTGCTATCTCCAGCACTGTTTTCTATCTCTAACACTGGCTTCTATCGCTAACACTGGCTCCTATCTCGAACACTGACTCCTAGTTTTGACACTAGATGCATGATTTTATAACAGCAGAAAGTACCCATATAAGAGCAGGACAGGTTTCACCGTTTCTAGCGATTATGCAGGTGTTAAGATCTTACCGTTTCTGGCGATTATGCAGGTGTTAAGATCTTAAGTACCCATAGAGAAAGTACCCAGTTAGCTTTCAAGCGCTGGATGCGGGATTGCTACGGGGGGGGGAGGCGAGTGGGGAGGGGCGATTCTTACTTGATGCAACGGGAAACGAAGTCCACCAGGTGTCGGTTGTGTCCACGGAGGACGTGGGAGATGCGGCGACTCTCCGCCAGCTTGCGATCTTTCCCCGGCAGAATTCCCAAATAATCTGAGGAGGTAAACACGGCGTCAACCACGTGGCTCTTGCAAACCCTCAGGAACACAGGAAACTCCATTCGTTGTCAATAATCGCCGAATCCCCGACAAGAGGGAGGGAAGGGGGGGGAAGAGGGAGGTGAAGTCCTTCCCGGCAGACAGAGGGTGCAAGGCTGTGGAATACCCGGATGTGATGCCCGTACAGCGAAGGGCATACTCTTTGGGGAAATTTACTCAGCAGGCCAATTAACCTAGGCAGCAGCGTATCTTTGGATGGTGGGGAGCAAAGTGGAGCACCCGGCGAAAACCCACGCGGACATGGGGAGAGATAAAATATGTAATCTCCGCACAGAAAGTTGCCCCGACCTGGGAACCGAACCCGGGTTGTTCTTGCTGTAAGGCAGCAGCTCTACCTAACGCGCAGCCACTACGCCGCACCATTCTCCAGTCGATCGTTTGCGCTCGCATCATTTCGAACGATATCGTGGAGAGCCGGAAGCTATCCCCAGCAGACGCAGGGCACAAGACAGAGCTCTACCCAGCATCATATGCCAATCAATTGCTGGCTTTAATAATGAGTCGCAGAGCGAATGATGGTTGAGGGTTTGCACGCTCCAATGAACCCCAAAATCGTCACCTTGAATTATTTTTACTAATCATTATTTAACAGCGGGCAGCGCGGTGGCCCAGTGGTTGGCGCTGACGCCTCACAGCAAGAAGGTCCCGGGTTCGAATCTCTCGGCTCGGGTGCCTTTCTGTGTGGAGTTTGCACGCTCTTCCCGTGTCCACGTGGGTTTTCGCCGGGTACTCCGGTTTCCTCCCACAGTCCAAAAGCATGCTCCTGGATAGGTTGATTGGCTCACAAACTAAAATTGTCCCGCAATGCCTGGCAATGGACTGGCGTCCCCTCGTCGGGTGTATTCCTGCCTTACGCCCTGTGTTTCCGGGATAGGCTCCGGCTCACCGTGACCCTATATAGGATTAAGCGGTTTCAGATAATGACAGACTCTCCAGCCAAAGGGGGCTGGCGTCAAGAAGGGGTTTTCCGGCTGTAAAATGCCGCTACAATAATCCCACCACTGGGGACCAACCCAGATGAGCCTGGATAGTGGCCGTTTAAACTGGCGACAATTCCAAGAATACAAGTGAAAAAAGAAGCCATTCAATCTGCATCCTCCGTCAGACTTAAACCAGTTGCAGTGTTTGCTCCGCGAACTCACAATATAGCATGTTCCTGGGCATGATCGGTACGTCTTGTGATGTCGTTCCCAATATCTGCACACGGTTCACATAAACACAAAGGTCATCCACGTTAATGTACTGTAACAGACTGTGGCGGCGAGTGCTGTTTTATATATATATATGTAGATAGATGCTCATATTCACAGCAGAAAGTACCCAGTGCCATTGCAAGCTCTGGCTGCGAATTCCTGCGACAACAACAAACGTCCAAATCGACCAACGTAATTGCCCATAACACCAATAGGCACAACACATAAAGCTACCTGTTTGCATCTTTTGCCACTAGTATGTGTGGATTTTGCAAACTAGACGCATTGCAAAATGTGTCTATTTTGGTGTTTGGCATCTTAACACCCGCATAACGAAGAATCGACCGTTGCACGGCAGGGTCATTGCAACCCCTCGCGAGTGTGTGATGCGCGATATGTGTAACGTACGTCGAGGCAGTAGGTGAAGTAGTCGTGTTTGCTCTTGACTTTGATGAAAGGCGAGCCAGTCACCATCTCCACCACCGTGCAGCCAAGGGCCCACATGTCGACGGAGAAGTTCATGCGCTTGTGGAGCAGCACCTCTGGGGCCATGTAGCGCAGTGTCCCTCTGCAGAAGCGCTCTGCGCGTCGCCAAAGGAACAGCGGCACAGGGACAACAAACACGACGTTAGCAGCGTCACAAAGAGAGCGTCGGCTGTGTCACAGAGACGTCACAGAGACGTCACAGAGGCGGCGTTAGCGTGCGTCACGGAGATGCGACATCACGGAGAGAAGATTGGCGTCAGGGGCGCCATCGCGCAGCAGTTCACGTGCAGGATGGGTTGAGTGCGTGCGCCAAATTGTTGAGCAGAGACTCAGGCTCGCACACTTTGTCACCCACACGAAAACTCACATTCACTTATTTGCTCGCGCAAACAAAGACAATGTTCCCTCGAATAGACTTCGCAGACTCTAGGGTCAGGAGTGCCATGAGAGACTACCTATGAAGATCGACGCGGCACAAGAGGCGGTGGGTGACCAGCACCACGCCGTCAATGTTTGCCGAGTGGCAAAGTTTACACTAGGCTAAGTCGACCTAGGGTTGGCCCGGGACTGGTTCAAAAATCGTCACTGGCGTTGGCCGTGAACGGGTTTCACACTCGGGTCGCCAGATTTGTAGCCCGGCGTGCTGACCACTGCACCACCAACCATCACCTTCCATAGAACACCCACACACGCAGGTGATGTCACTTACGTTTAAATGTAATGTCGGAGCTCATTCCGAAGTCTGTGACCCTGACGGTGCCAGCCTTGGAATCCTTCATCATTATGTTTTCCTGGAGAAAGAGAGATGGAGGTCATTGAAACTCAGAGCTTATACTGACAGCGTTAAGCCAGCAGTGAATAGATAATGTGTTCTGACGTGTGCCACTGTAGAAGCCCATTTCCAATGATTTCAGATTCATTCGTTCTCAGTTTCCCACTTGATCCTGTGTCAAGGTGTTGTGCATTGGATACTATCCCCGCATACACAGAGCTCAAGGCTGTACCCATGATGGGACGCCAACCCATCACAGTGCACTGTGGGCGATTTAGTCAGAAGGCCAATTAAGATAAGCAGCAGCAGCAGCAGCGCGCCTTGTCTCTGTGGGGGACAAAAAAAAAAACAGGAGTGCCCTGGTATAAACCCACATGGGCACTAGAAGTAATCACTGCAAACTCCCACGTGCAAAGGTGGCACCTGAGCTGGGAATCGAACCAGGGCCCTTTACAATGTGACGACGCAGTGCTATTCACTGCGCCACTGCGGTGCCCATGATCGGAGTTGCGACCGGCTTATTGTCACCGTGGCACGCGCGCGCACTCCATTGTAGCCGGACAGAGCTTATGACGTCGCGCCAAGCGCCGTGACCACTCACAGGCTTGATGTCCGCATGGACGATGTTCTTGCGGTGGCAGTGGACCAGAAACTTGAGGACGCCTCTGGTGACCTCCTTGGCCATCGCTTCGTCCAAGCCTCTTTGATGGTAATTGATGATTCTGTGGAGGCTATTCCTGTGAGAGAGACACCAGCAAGAATTGACAACAGCGTCAATTATGTTCTCGAATGCACTGATTTTAATGCAATCAGAAATAGTGTAAAAAGTGCACCTGCACGTCCGCTTTTCTTTTGCCATTCTTATCTGACATTTTCAGTCAGAAAAACTGTCATGGGGATATGGAGCCTATCACGGCAGACACAGGACAAATAAAGGCAGGGCTCTGCACCCTGGATAGGACGCTGGTACGTCGCAGGGCACCAGGGACTATTTAGTCAGCAGAGCAATTATTCTCGGCAGTGGCAGCGTGGCATGAAAAACCCACGGGGACTTTGGAAGAATAAGCAAACTTCATACATGAAGGCAGCACTTGGGCTGGGGATCTAACGCAGGGATCTTACTATGAAGCAGCAGCATTGTTCACTATGCCACGGTGCTGTCAACGTTACTCATCCAATATTCACAATTCATAGTTTTTTGGGGTTTTTTTTTTTTGCAACAGGCGACAGGGTGGTGCAGCCATAACATTTGCACCTCGCAGAAATGAAACCCTGCATGATTCGGTTCTATTCCTGCCGCGGACACTCTCACGTGTCGCGTTTGTGTGTTCTATGCCTGCGCTGCACAGGAGTCCGATTTTCTCCTGCAACTAAAACACGATAATTAATTTACAATATCGGAACATCGAAGACGTGGTGTCTTTCAATGCGGGCACTACCTTCCTCCTTCCCCTCCCCTCCTTGCAAATTCCTCGCCCTTCTGCATCCGTACCACATCCGTGACCGGGCATGAAGTTTGGACGGCGCGTTACAAATTGTATTGTTATCGTTCTGAATAGTGAACATGACACCGCGCTAGCGTCATAACGCTGTGGATGGCTCGCGCATCGAGGCAGCGATGGGGGTGGAGGTGAGCGTGCGGTACTTACTGCAGGAGCTCCATGATGATGACGTTGAACATCCTGAACGTGAAAGTTGACAGGACTTTGATGACGCAGTTGTCATCCTCACTGTCCTGGCAAAGCTTCTTAATAATCTCCAGCTCGTTCACGTGTGTATATCTGCTATGTTTGCGCGGAGAATATGCCAACATGAGACATACGACGAGATGCAAAATGCCATTGTACTAAAGCTTGAAAGACCGTCCAGCTCTGAAGTCTAAAATTCCATTCGCTGCAGGAATTCCGCCTTGGACAGTCATCACCCACATCTAGAAGAACCATACTGAACAGAATAGGATGGCAAGCAATAATGTCCCAAAATTACTGTATCATTCAAGACCCAAACATTGCACCTCCTAGATCTAACCTTCCTCGAAGGCACTCGACTTGCCATCAACTGTTGATAACTTCAACAGCCCGATATGGGCCACGTTTCTTCCACGAATGCACAGCTAAACGTGAGACACCTCAACTCTGCCCATGCGACCCGAAAGATCGAGGTCATCGTAAACCCCTGCGATCTGTGCTACATCAATGAATGAATCGTGGGACTGACGGTACAAGATACAGAGAGACTCATGGAGACGCACAGACGCGTTGAGGAATCGCAGGACTGTAGAATTATTCACAGAAGCTCTCTCATGCCTATCAGACTGCGACATTGACATTTCATCTCATTATCTGAAACCGCTTATTCCTATATAGGGTCACGGTGAGCCGGAGCCTATCCCGGAAACACAGGGCGTAAGGCAGGAATACACCCGACGATGGGACGCCAGTCCATCGCCGGGCATTGCGGGACAATTTTAGTCTGCGAGCCAATCAACCTATCCAGGAGCATGTTTTTGGACTGTGGGAGGAAACCGGAGTGCCCGGCGAAAACCCACGCGGACACGGGGAGAGAACATGCAAACTCCACACAGAAAGGCACCCGAGCCGAGAGATTCGAACCCGGAACCTTCTTGCTGTGAGGCGACAGCGCTAACCACTGGGCCACCGCGCCACCCACATTGACATTTAGATCCTGAAAATATTATCACGTGCAATAAGACGAAGAAGTCTGCAACCAGTCGATTGTGATTGACAGTTCGGGGGGGGGCTGCTCGAGGAAGTATAGAGGAATCGCAAATGAGGACTTGTCACGAGCAACAGAGTGGCCGCTTATGATCACAGAAGGTTGGCCCGGTCTGAGTCGTTGTCACAGTGACATAATATGGAGGTAATCGCTCAGTATCAGGTTGTCAGGCTTTAAGTGGAAACTGGAGAGACCAGTGGGTATCCATGCACAACAGAGCAGAAAACGTAGACATACAGGGACATAAACACAAGAAGATCCCACACATTGTGCCTAAGTTACTTGGCCTGACTTCATTTTCCCCCAGTTCCCTGAGATGTTGTAACTTGCTTACCCCTCCCTGCTGGACAACTGTTAAAAAGAGCCAGATAGTTCAACAGTTCCTTCCAACGTAATTAAAAAAAAATAAAACTTGACAAAGGAAGACTCCCGAGTCAGAAATATAATTAAAGCCTTAAAGCCCCCCTTCTCGCGCTACCACCACCCCGCAACCACAAAAACACGACGGCGTAAGTCTCTTCGCGCTGTCGCTGTTGTTAAACTCACGCAAACAGCTTCGCAGCCACCAGGGTATTCGTCTTGTGGTCGAGGCACTTAAGGACCTGTCCTTCACCACCAGACCCAATCTCCTCCAGTACCTCGTAGCGGAAGAGGAGGTGGTCGTGCGGAACCTGGACAACAATCACAACATAGGTTATGCACAGTGATCTCATATCATCTCATTGTCTGAAACCGCTTAGTCCTATACAGGGTCACGGTGAGCCGGAGCCTATCCCGGCAGACACTGGGCGCAAGGCAGGGATACACCCACGATGGGACGCCAGTCCATCGCCGGGCACTGCGGGGCAATTTAGCCTGCGAGCCAATTAACCTATGCAGCAGCATGCTTTTTTGGACTGTGGGAGGAAACCGGAGTGCCCGGCGAAAACCCACGCGGACACGGGGAGAGCATGCAAACTCCCACACAGAAAGGCACCCGAGCCGAGAGATTCGAACCCGGGACCTTCTTGCTGTGAGGCGACAGCGCTAACCACTGGGCCACCGTGCCGCCCATGCACAGTGATACAGTGATTCGATGCGTATTCATCCGGTCGTTCTCAGTCCCCACTTAATGCTGTCGAGGGTCGCGGAAAAGCTCCCACACTCACTCATTCTGCGCACACAAGGCCTCCGGCATTTTGAAGGTCCCATCTGACCCCTTCGTGAACTATTTACCCGCCTGCCGTTTGGCAGAAGGTACAACAGCATCCTGATCAGATCTGCCAGACTCTGCAAAAGTTTTTTTTCCCCAAGACATTGGGCTCCTCAATACCATACTACCCTGCCACTCTTCATCATAATAAGCAGGACACAAACTCTCCAAACCCGTCACATACTGAAAGAAACCTGCAGTGGCCACTTCACTTTACTATATGTAGTCTACGTCGTCTGTGTGTTTTGCCCTGCCCTGTTGAATGTGTATTCAGCCTTGTTTTGTTTTTGCACCAGGAACCATGAGAAACTTAATTTCGTTCCTCTACATACTGCACTTGTATGCGGATGGAATGACAAAAAAGTTCATCCAGCTATCAATCTATCATTCATTCGTTGTCAGTCTGTGCTTAATCCTGTAGAGCAAGGCTGCACAACATTCAGTTTGTGGGTCAGGTCTGGCCTGGTAATACATTATCTCTCCCTAAGAATATAAAAATAATAATTCAATTGTATTGGAAACTATTTCATTGGTTTTTTTTTGCATATATTAATTAAACTATTGCAGATCACAGGCCTATGGCCTCCCAGACCAGATTATATTCGTCGAAAACTTTTGAGATGGAGGGTAAAGTTTATTACAAAACATATATGGCCTGCGACGGTGTGTCTAACATTTTATGTGGCCCTCCCATAAACATTATCATTCACCCAACGGTCTACGGGCTTCTTAAAGTCTGCGAGCTTCTGTGTAAGTCTGTAGATCTCTCTGTGAGGCTGTGGACCTCTGTGTGAGCTTGTGGGCCTCAGTGTGAGTCTATGAGAGGGTGAATTTGGCGTGTGTTGGCGAATCTTACCACAATATATTTGCCGGCGCCATTGGTATAACCGTTATTGTAAACGCCCTTGGCTTTGTTGTGCAGCCCAAGGTACCAGGCCTGTTCAATGCCGATCAGTTCCATCTTTTGTCGGCAAGTCATGTGACGTCCAAATATCTTGTACATTTCTGCAGACACAAGAACAACAACATAAAAGAAAATTTTTTAGTACCTCCTCAATCCTGTCGAGGGAAAACTGGTGTACCCAAGAAAATAGAACATAAACAGAACATGGAAACTCCACGCAGAAAGTCACTTGAGCTGGGAATTTAACCTAGAACCTCTCTGTAAGGCAAATGTACCGCCATGCAACTGCAAAGAATCCCGCTGAATATTACCCACACAAGATGGTCACCATGTGCCCCCATACAACATGGCCATCATCTCATCTCTTCTCATTATCTGAAACCGCTTAATCCTATATAGGGTCACGGTGAAGCCGGAGCCTATCCCGGAAACATAGGGCGTAAGGCAGGAATACACCCGACGACGGGACACCGGTCCATCGCCGGGCATTGCGGGACAATTTTAGTTTGCGAGCCAATAAACCTATCCAGGAGCATGCTTTTGGACTGTGGGAGGAAACCGGAGTACCCGGCGAAAACCCACGCGGACACGGGGAGAGCATGCAAACTCCACACAGAAAGGCACCGGAGCCGAGAGATTCGAACCCGGGACCTTCTTGCTGTGAGGCGTCAGCGCTAACCACTGCGCCACCGCGCCGCCCCATGGCCATCATGATGCCCACAATGCAACATGGCCGAAATGACATATCCCATGCAACATGGCTGAAGTGATATCCCCCATGCAAACATGGCCGCTCTGATATCCCCCCCCACCCCCCATGCAATATGGCCACAGTGACACACCCCCTTCCCCATGCAATATGGCCGAAGTGATTTGCCCCATGAGTTCGATTCGTCGCAGTTCTTACCTTTAGCAGATTTAGGCTGAATGGAAGCAGTGCCCGCGGATGAAAGTGCACTCCATCTTAGGGGGTAGTCTTCTTTGCATTTCCTTTTCTGTGCAAGTTTTGGTTTCTGGACACACAGAGACAAAGGTCACCAATGCAGAGTTTAACAAGACGTTGGGCAAGGTGCCATTAACGTGCACTTGGCATTGCTCGTAAACAACGAGTGACTGCCACGTGTGAGGGAATTACGCGATACGCGCGATTCGAGATGGGGCTGGGAGATACCTAGAAGCAGGCACGTAGAATCACTGAGGGCATTAATTGTCGGGGATAATACAGAGAACATCACACAGCAGGAGCACAGTGCATCATTGCTGGGCCTGTTATGCTGCCACTGGCTGACAACGGCCTGAGAAACACTGCCGGTGGCATTAGCCTTCCAAACGCTTGGCGACTGTGAGCAGTGCACCAGGGATACATCTGCGTGGGCTGAAGAGCAGCTTTGACCCTTCCATAGCGTCCATGCAGTACCTGCTGAAGCTATGTCTGCTGTGCTACAGCGAGCTTGCGACGGCGGTTGAACCGAGTCTGCAACAGCAGCATAGCTTACATCCAACGGCGTGTGAGCCACGGCATGGTGCACAAGAACTGACTGACACTACTGCTACTGGGTTATCAATTGGTGTCCTGTTGCCTGGTCACTGACTCTGGGTTCGAACTCTATTCCATCTCACGGCCAAAGAGATGAGTCCACCCGCGAGCCCTGACCTTAGAGCCATTTATTTCCGAGTCCCGTGCAACTTTTTGTCACCAAATCTCGCCTAACAAATGGCTTGTGACAGCAGGGTCTCACAGAAACACCAATAGACAACAAAGTCTACGATCCCCCCCGTATAATCTCCAGCAGGCTGTTGTGGCAAGTGTAATTAGCGAGCAGCTGTGCCAATGAAGCCGTGCACAAGAAAAGATTTGGTTGCCAGCACCACGCCTGGCCACCTTGGTATGCCCAGTTGCGATGTTAACACCCCACAACAACTGTACCTTTTTGCTAAGTCGACCTACGTGAGGAGGCCCTCGATCAGTTCAGATAACTGCTGCTGTCACTCGTGTTTTTGATGGTAATCATGACCGTAAATTGAACTCAGGCCTGCCGGGTCCGTAGCGGCAGGGTGACAGAGTAGTAACATATGCGCCTCACAGAAAGCATGTCTGGCACGAGGCAGTTTGATTGCTGCCTAGGGTACCTTTCTGTGTGGAGCTTGTGTGTTCTTTCCCCCTGTTCTGCCTGGGTTTCCTCTGAGTTCTCCGGTTTCTTCCCACAACTAATATATCTCATCTCATCTCATTATCTGAAACTGCTTAATCCTATATAGGGTCACGGTGAGCTGGAGCCTATCCCGGAAACACAGGGCGTAAGGCAGGAATACACCCGACGACGGGACGCCAGTCCATCGCCGGGCATTGCGGGACAATTTTAGTCCGCGAGCCAATCAACCTATCCAGGAGCATGCTTTTGAACTGTGGGAGGAAACCGGAGTACCCGGCGAAAACCCACGCGGACACACAGAAAGGTACCCGAGCCGATAGATTCGAACCCGGGACCTTCTTGCTGTGAGGCGTCAGTGCTAACCACTGGGCCACCGCGCCGCCCACAACTAATATATATACTACTTCATTAATTGGCAGATAACATTATCATATATAGAACACAGGGTCAGGCAGTCGTTAGCACCGGTTGACCGCATGGCTGCCTTCTCTGTCGTTTAGTTGCTTCTCTGTAATTATTTAAGTCTCCCTGACTAAGGGCGTCTGCTAATTAGTAATTAATAATAAATAATAGTGCAGCACGGTGCTAACGGCTGCTCGAGCCCTCCCATAGACACACGCAGGTCGGCAGGAAGTTTACTTGTAGGATCACGGATGCGAGACGGGAGGAGACAAATATATACTGACACGTCACCTCGCGGCGAGCCACACATACCTTTATTTTGTTGATGACGTCATCTGTCTCCACGATGGAGAATTTTATTTTGGGAATCACGAAGTACGGAGTGTTCTTCGTGACGTCTTCCTCCACGCAGTGCATTCTCACGTTGTCAGGCAGGAATAACTGAGCGGCGTCCATGATAACGTCTGGGTTTCTGTGGGGAAAGCGAGAGACAGGGACAAGGGTTACGTCAACACGGACTCATCACTCACACTATGAACATGGACTCATTGTTAATGTGGACACATCATTAACAAGGGACTCATCATTAATACAGACTCGGACAAACCCAAGTGGCCTCAAAATGAATAAAGAGAAAAGTTTACCGTTTATCGTAATAACATGAATAATAATTGCAACGTGTAATGCGCTACCGGCACATTCGCTCAAAGCCAACGGTATTCGTTTGAGGAAGAGAATAATTTAAAGGCGCGAGGAAACAACACAACAATAGCAACACATGCATATGGCAAGATATGTAAACATTTTTGGTTGATAAATGATGCACTGTACTTTTAACTGGCCTAGTCTTCAACATTTTAACTAAAGATTGACTGATAGATCGGCTAGGCAAATATTTTGGGCCGATATTTGAATTATTCACCATCTCTGCATAGCACTGGATATGCAGCCAACTCATGTGACGTTCCATTTAATGTCTCATCTCATCTCATTATCTGAAACCGCTTAATCCTATATAGGGTCACGGTGAGCCGGAGCCTATCCCGGAAACACAGGGCATAAGGCAGGAATACACCCGACGACGGGACGCCGGTCCATCGCCGGGCATTGCGGGACAATTTTAGTCTGCGAGCCAATCAACCTATCCAGGAGCATGCTTTTGGACTGTGGGAGGAAACCGGAGTACCCGGCGAAAACCCACGCGGACACGGGGAGAGCATGCAAACTCCACACAGAAAGGCACCCGAACCGAGAGACTCGAACCCGGGACCTTCTTGCTGTGAGGCGTCAGCGCTAACCACTGCGCCACCGCGCCGCCCCCATTTAATGTCTATATAGAAAAATCTCATGACAATTTTTGCACATTTTCATTAATTACAAACAATAACTACATCACTCACATTATAGTTATGATAATGGCGGCTTTGACTCGTTTACGTATGAGAATTATTGCTTAGAATGATGTAAATTAGATGTTAATCAACAATGGAAATAGATGTTCTGGTAATTTAACATAACAATATGAGCTATTTCTTACAGTACAGTGTAGCATGACCTTGATGAAGTTCAAAAACAAGAAAAGAGGAGTTTGGGAAATTGTAAAGTTAAAATTTGTGACGTTTTTGTAGTGTCAAATTAAATAAACGTATTAATTTAGGCACGATAATTTGATGAAATGTTCATTTTTCTCGCATTAATCAACTGCCCATATCAGCCGGTCGACTTACCCGCTCTCTAAAATATCCGGTATCAGCCCCAAAACATCCATAGCTATCGTCCCTCTCTAATAGCTTAACACACCTATGTTATGGTGGGACGTGGTGGAACTTTTTCCCCTCCGAACTCTGTGTGCGTTGTACACTGGCACCGAAGGGAGGTCGCGGTCGACATTGTACTCACATGGCGACGAGGGCAGTCGTGGTGAACTTCGCTTGCGAAAGTTGCCTCCGAAATAGCGCAGCAGGAGTTGATGCGAAACGCGACCGGAGTCTCCACGTGTCTACCGACTTGTGGTGCCGACACGCCAGCGTGACGTCACCATGATGCCGTTGGCCCCGCCCCCGTGCGCGTAGCCCCTCCCTATCGCTCGCGGCGTGGGGGGGGTGTACACGTCACTAAACGTCACACCCACCCCCCACCCCCCCCGTTGGCCCCTCCCCCTTCCCCCCTCCCTCCCTCCCCCTTCCCCGTCGGTCACGTGACGCGACCGTTACTGTCCCCCCGCCCCCCCTTCCCCCGCTTCGGGCGGCCCCCGGGGCAGCGCCGTGCGGGGCCGCGCCTCTAGGTCGACTCGGCCCGAACGCAGGGTGCAAAATATATATAGGGTGGAAAGGTGGTGGGGGGGGAGGTGGGAAGACAAAGGCGGCCCGGCGACGGCGACCACCGTCCCCTCGCAGGCAGCAACGACGCGAGAGACAACAACCGCGGGCGCCGTTGGCTCGGCTGCTCTGCCAGGCCAGGGCCTCGAAAAGAAGTGAGCGTCAGCGGCACACACGCACACACGCTCGCGTTTTATATATATACATGCATGTTGTTCGCATGTTGTTCGCATGTTCTACACGGCCGTGTGTACAGAGGGGCAGCTCGCAAAGCACCCGCATGCGGCGGGCCCGTCTTGCCCGAGCGAAGGGCGCTCGGCAAAGCGAGTGTGACGGGCGTAGCAGCAACGCTTAAACTTAACAAAGTTAACAGCGGCCCGGCGATGGACTGGCGTCCCGTCGTCGGGTGTATCCCTGCCTTGCGCCCAGTGTCTGCCGGGATAGGCTCCGGCTCACCGTGACCCTGTATAGGATTGAGCGGTTTCAGACAATGAGATG